>JAUMHH010040334.1:0-24076 GCA_032359455.1 Chlamys rubida
AATAAAAGCTCTACAGAGCTTATGTTTGTTGTTGACAATTGTACACGACGTTAAATAAAATGTATTATTATTATTATTATAATACCTGCTCACAAGAGAAGATAACTCTGCAATACGCAAAGACGGAATATTGTTATGTAGATTTATACACTGAAGCGTCCACACCAGACGAATTCGGACTCATGACTTTGGAACTGCTTGGTTTAAGTGTATAAATTTACAATAAGTCGCTAGATGTCCACCTACGTCGTTGCATCTGTCACGTGCCTGTATCCACGTGACGCCAAATATGCTGGTATCAAGAACAGTACCGTTTTCCTTGAAAAGTTTGTAAACAGTAATATATATAAAGTTAGAAAGATAGCATAAGTATTAATTTCACCTTATGATAATCAAGGAAAGCTTTACTATCTAAGAAACACTTAAATCAAGCAGTTCAAAGTCATGAGTACAAAATCGTCTGGTGTGGGCGCTACAGTGTATATACTGTAAGATTCAAGTTAAGGAAAGAGATGCGATTGGATGCATAGGTTAACCTGAAATCAGGACCATCAATTTCCGTAAGGCATTTATCGGAAACACATACATGTGAATGTATAGGTAAAGGACCATTAGATATGGTATTATATCAAATGTCATACAACATTAATAATTAATATATATGAAAATAATCATCATCTACTGGACGATATACATTTTTGAACATTTTAATTTTACCTACTTATATAATAGAAAACATCATTGCTATTGCTTATACTATTCTTCGCGAAATTAAAGAGATGAAAGATAGCAGTTACATCGCGAACTCTAATGTCTACAGTCAAATAATGTGTATTAATTTTACCTATGTATGCCTCGCCTTTGACAAAGTTGCCCCAAATCTTGGTCAGCAAATAATGTATAAACGTCATTTCCGCTTTTGATCCAATAGTCGCTAGATGTCCACCTACGTCGTTGCATTTGTCACGTGCCTGTATCCACGTGACGCCAAACATGCTGATATCAAGAGCAGTACCATTTTCCTTGAAGAGTTGGTAACAACTGTCTCCAAATTGTATCCACTCAGGTAAACAATCTACAATAACAATAAGTTCTGAATCGAAACAAAAAGCAGTCGAATGTCTTTGCTTAAGACTCGGGAAATTGTTCAGGTTTGGTTTGGACCAATAGTATTCCATGTAATCCATTTATTCAACGCCGTGTGTTTTGTCCTTGCCGATTTTGTTAAAGAGAATTTGACTGCAGTAAGATAATTCTGTACTTTATATTATAACGAAGTAATATGTGAACTACATCGATTTCGAAATATGCACTTGATATCGTATTTCTAGTTATTACTTTAAGTCAAAGTCTGGTTGATTCTGCTAGTGGACTATAAATCCCTGAGTGAAATATTCATGAGAATTAGTGAATTTACATTACTTCTTTGACTTTAAGACTAATAGAATCTTCCCCTACCTTGAGGGTGTGATAGAGAAATATCCAACCCGAGGGGTGATGTTTTTTGGTTGTCTAGACAACCAAAAAAATCACCCCGAGGGTTGGAGATTTCTCTGTCACACCTTCAAGGTATGGGATGATTGTTTTTCTCCCATCCTATTATTTCAGGCACAATTCCACCGACAGTAATGTAAATAAAAAAAAACATTTGGGGTATGCATTTCGTCATTCACTTTTGATGACGTCACAATTACCGGTGACGCATTTTAATGACGTCACAATCGAACACGTGCTAATCGGCACGAGGCTATCTCCCCCTAGGGGGAGACAAGCTGATCTTTCCCGGCTAAAACGGGAAACACACCTGTGAAGGGAGGGAGAAATATAGATCAGTACATGTGTAGTGGAAATGGTTCGTTTGATCACCTTATTCATTTATACCCACTATTAATGGTTTGATGTTTAGTTTGTCTTGAGGGTAAAATACTTCTCAAAAGAAGGAGGAACGAAGACATGATGAGGTCGATAGCCGGTAAACAGAAAGGTCTGTTGGCTAGAGCACTCGTTTAGCATCCGAATGTCAAGTTCGTTTGCATTTTCCTATACCCATTGCCTAAGGTATTTACGAGGAGACTCTTCATTATATTGATAAACAAAGCACAAGTACATTTAAAAACACGTTATCATAAATGACAAAGAGGGAAAAAGTACAACTCTTACCTTCACTGGTTATGTTGTATGATGTCAGGATCGAGTCGACCATTTCATATTGGCCAAAGAAGCCTCTCCCTGTACCGTCTCCTGCACGGAATTCGATCTGCATGTAATGCCAACTGGATGTCAGTTTGTAATAAAGTCGCTCCCTTCTACACATTTTTGCTAGTAACGACTGCGTTCGACCGTCAAACTCGACATCGTAAACAGCCAGAAATGATTTTTCGCACGACCCTTCATCATCAATAACGTCCAGATTTAATATTTCTAGACGTATAAATATTCCGAATGTTCCCTCGATTCTCCAGCTACACGTGGTCAAAAGGGAAATATCGCCTGGGTATCCCGGTGTACCGATGTACGCCATTGGGAGTGTACAAGTACGGACGCATATACCTGACGTCATCCCACATCCGGGTATATCTGATAAAAAGAGAACATATTTATTTATCAGTTTATTGACCACCAGACGAAATGATGGACGGACGGACGGACGGACGTAATATCATAATAGTCACGATACTAATACCATGAGTCCCAAGACCAAATATCAGTAGGCAACACGATGCAAACCTGGGAGTTTCTTCCATTAAATTAGACAGCTGTAGGTGACAAAGTTTTAACTGATGCACATGACAGCATGACACACGGACGGTTGACAGACTGATAGACTGATGGATGGACGGACGCACATAACGACGGATTGACGGATGGACGTTCGTTTTAGTTTAGAATACTCATATTATGTGACTTCATGGGCTCAATAAACTTCAATATTTTGACACCAAGGGTACATTCGCGTATCCGGTTGAAACGGTTGAACCGGTTGAACCTGTAAAGAAAACGTCAGGCACAGATCTGAATCGAGGCTGACCTCAGGAAAATTCGGCACGTGTAGATTGAGGGGTCCAGACGTACCTGACCGAAACTAAAACGCTGACTATTGCCAATTTGCGTTGTTTCTTTCTAAAACAATGTCAAGTCACATGTAGTTTTTAAGATACGTTATGTAATTTAGTGGACGGATGAAAGAATGGCATATTATTCTTGATTCATTGTTTTTTATTCTCCGAAACTGTGCATTTTTAGCTCTGCTTATAGAACGGTCCAGGTGCGTTCGTTTATCATGGCAAATTTCTGCGCCACACGTACCGTTTCTTAATCTCCCAGTTTTATGAAAACACAAGTTACCCTGTAAAACAATGAATACTGTATATAAAACCTGAAGCTTGACTATGATTGAGCAGTTAGACATAAAGATCTTGAGATGATTCTAGCTTAGTTCTATATAAACAGAAAACAGAACCATTAACATTCGACATCACACTATGGTGTAAAGTTTCTTACCGTATACTGTAAATTTAAACATATGCATATAGGTAGCAACGTTGTCAATGTATTCTCTGAGCCTGCAAATATTACTTTTCTTGAAAACGTCATAATATCTGGTAAAGTTAAAATGAAAATACCTGTTTTGTATATTATGAAAAACCGTTGGAAAAATAAAATGATAAAAAAAAAAAAAAAAAAAAAAATCTGGTAAAGAAGAGTTGCTTACCACTCTGTTTTACATGGAAGTCAAATGTCCTTTCACCGGCCAATTGGTTCAGAATACATGACTTAAGCTCAATAAAAAGAGTTGAGGTTGACGACAACAATTTCGATTTCCTGAATAGTTGTAAAGACATCTTTTCCTCCGAGATAATTGTTGGTGAGGCAGGATCGTTATATATCTTGACAGCGTCCGAGCAAATAGTAGTGTCCCTAGCCGTTAAATCCTTTAAATATCAAATTAGAGGCGTATAGTAACGAAAATGCGCTGTTAAAAAAGTTTGTTTTTTTACATTTATGTAATTTATTTAACACCGGGAATTGTTTTGCGGAAAAATACTCTGCTCCTAGTATCCTTTTTTAGATTTCCAAATTTGAACATACTTATTATTCAAGACTAGTTCCCGTCTTATCTATTTCATTCAGATTCGAACTTGCACCTCTGCGACTTCAGCTTTGGCATTTGACAACAAACATTGTCGATTTTTGTAAATTTTATAAATCATTGCCACTGACACTCAAGATTCGGATTTGTTTTGTTATTTATTTATTTATTTTCATGTACTGAGAGCATGATTCGGGGAAAGTTTTATTAGAAAAACTATCATCATTATTACAAAATAAACCAAATATGCAATAGTCAATAATTCCAATTAATTGACAAATAGAAAAATACATACCTGTAACTTATAATTCCATTTCACTTCATCAGCAAGGGAAATGAACACAATCTCCAGGTGAGGAAACATTCCTGGAGAGGCTTGTATTGTCCATGTACACTGGGTGTTCTGGCCATAGCTAAAGGGAAATGATGGTGAAAGCAGCGTCGTGGACCCATCGGTCGGCAGCGTGACATTACCACCACAATCTGACATTTGTTTAACGTCTAGAAAGGTAAATGATAAATTTATTATAAAATCTAAATCCAGTTGATTAGATTTATATATTATAATGAATAAACATATTTTAATTATTCTTGGAGAGGTGGTTAAGAACAAGCAAAACAACTGATCACGTCGTAGCAAAACCCCATTTACACAAATCTATAAATCAACTATCTCAACACAAACAAAACAGGAAAACAAATTCTGATGTCATAGCAAAGCAAAAATGATGAACTCTCAAGGACAGAAAAAAAAGTATTCATGTATATGCTATTTTTGTGTCATCAATAATTGATTTTTTTCCTGAAACTTTATGCACATGTCATATTCAATAAAGGTGTGAAAGCGCTAGATAACTGTTCTTGCTTCATTTCCGTTTTAGTTGTAATGTAGTAGTGTAATCGGCATTTTTGTATTAAAATCCATCTCCATATTCCTGCATTTATTGAAACAGTAAGTACCACTGTGCACTATCATATTGATATGCAGTTATTAGATTGCTTAACAGTCGGACCGACATGCTCGTGTTTCATAGACGGAAAATTCAGGTAACACACCATGCACATCTACCTACCAGGCAATTCATATCAAACTTATCTCAACACCCATTGGTGTTTATATCTCAACAAACTTCAACAGAACATATTCAATCCTTATATCGAATTCAACGCGATTTTGATATTCTTTGACACCCTTTAATATATATTGGTGGCAACAGACAACCCTACTGTGAAAATACACAACTATTACCAAGGAGATTTTGCCTTACTAACTGTGGTTTGTTGATTTGAAACGTTTGACACGGACAAAAAGAAAATATCAAAGTGTAAATAAAACCTTATTTAGGGCTAAAAAAACTTAAAATATACGCAAAGGAAACTTTACATTGGAAGCCCTTGAGAAAGTGCACGGACAATATGATCAAAATGTTCTGGAAGGATAAGAGTCAACGAATGTTTAACTCTGAATCAAGGTAATTAATTGATAACTAGGGCTAACTCTTAGAGCTGCATAGGGAGACATTACAAACAACCAAAAATAACGAGAATGTTGGAGAGAAATCACGTAAGGATCCACAGGGGTTTCAATGAGAGAGCAGTCATTTTTATTTTGCCAAAATCACATAAACAATTTTGTTAGAAATGATTACCTTGAATGCATAGTCTATCACCGCTATATCTAAATGGAGGTGTATCACGGACCCAGGAGACAGCAAACTCTCTGTGGTACCTGTGAATCGTGTGCACCACACAATCCTGAAGCGCCATTTCGTAAAAATAGGAAACCAATCTTCTATCAAAGACAATTCGTCTGCATTCCTCCAAACTTGTGTGATTATATTTGTTTTGTGCCGGTGCATCTCTCCAGCACGAAATATACTGCAACTCCGCAAAACCGAAATCCATCGTGCCAGACCCACATTGGATATCTCGAATAACTGCAAAGTACAGCAACTTACAGGTTTAAAACCAATGATATTTTGATAGACTACTAACTTGTTCTTGCTTTCAGTGTGTTTCTGTATAATGTCATTGTCAAAATAATATAAACAAGTTTTCATATTCTGAATGTTTCCAGTACTTTCCAATAGTATGTTGCGGGATGTTGATCAAGGATATAAACAAACGCTAATGATTAATTCATTACCAAGTTATTGAATATGTTATCATTTCATTTTGATATCAAAATGTACATTGTACTTACGCCGCTTGGGACATCCAATAAGTTCCAGTTTCAGACAAGCCTGGCTTTGCACTCCTTGTATATCGATTTTAATGAATCTGGCGAGCACAGCATGATTCAATACAAAGTGTTGAACAGCTTCATCCTCATAGTGATCGTACGTTCTAAAAATCTGAGAATTCTTTTAGTGTAATTTTTTTTAAATGGCATATCATTAAGAAGGTGCATCAGAAATTACAATTATTCACTCACAGTTTTGTTCTATTATTACACAATTGGAACATGATTTTGTCTTCAAACCCACAAACCACCAAACAAAGTAAGAAATGTATGAATAACAAAAGTAAATCACGGAAACAGGTGAGTGGGATGGTAGGTGTTTGGGATGGTAGGTGTTTGGGATGGTAGGTGTGTTTGGGATGGTAGGTGTTTGGGATGGTAGGTGAGTGGGATGGTAGGTGTTTGGGATGGTAGGTGTTTAGGATGGTAGGTGTAGGTGAGTGGGATGGTAGGTGTAGGTGTTTGGGATGGTAGGTGTTTGGGATGGTAGGTGAGTGGGATGGTAGGTGTTTAGGATGTTGGATACGTAGATAGTTGGCTGAGTGGATGTCTAAGAAGGTAGTTGGGTGGACGATCGAATGGTTAGTGGGTAGATGGATAAGTATCAATACCTTAATGATCCCATGAGGATCCTCGTACGAACGTAAGTGATGAAACTCATTTCCATACTTTAGTATAAAGGATTTGACAAGCTTCCTGTCACCTTTGTCGTCCCATCCTTGAATAAACAATCCTTGAATTATAGTTGGTACGATAAGGTCGACCTACCAAAGAGTAGAAATGAAAAGGTTTATTATCAAAGAAAAAATAACACAAAAAGAAATCAAGAAAATATATATGTATGTACTTAACAAGAATCAAATATAATCACTGTTTATTGAAAAGGGCAATATGACAGCCGCAATAGCGAAAACAGGAGAAAAATGTATGAATTATTAACCGCAAAAGCTTCAATAAAAACTAAAAGAACTCTAATAATCATTTTTTAAATCTTAAACTCGATGGAGTATTGATTAGTATGATGACTCATCTCGATTTAAATACTGGTCGCTAAGGACATTTCGAATAATTGCGCTCAGTCTAAACCCAGAAACACAAACTTGTACTTCACTTACCAGAAACCATGGGTTTTCATCCTCATCGAAAGGACACCAGCCTTTCGCGGGAAGTAGCAGGCGACCGTCATTGGCATTGACCGTTATCAAGCTATTCGAGGATGAGTTAATTTGGTAGTCAAATATGTCCCCAGAGATCATCCCCATGGGCTGTCCACAGCGTGTCTCTGTAGAGATAACATAGCAAGGATTGGGTTCAAACTCTTCAGTTCGTATTCAACTAATCTGAAACTCCTTACTTATTTCTTCATAAAAGACTATCGATAAATTTGCAACCAGAATCCGAAAGAGTTTTACTGGGAACAGACGATCATATTTTTACAATGTTTTACCTCAAATTCACACATTTGTCTAACGTCCAACACCTACGGGAACATAGTTGCTTAGTTTTTTTTACTCTATAAGGTTAGGTCCATCATCAATTGAAAATTGCAGAGTGGTTTATTATTGTTCTCTATGTAACTAGCCATTAATATGTTGATAAACCTAAACATGTATATTGAGAGTGCATACTACGTTACAAATGTATTTCCCTTAAAACATTTAATATACATTACGTAAAACTTAATTGCACCATAGAATACCGTCACTGAAATCCCTCTCCATTATATTTGTTTATGAAGTTGAGATTATTACACTAGCGGAAGGATAGGAGTTAAAGATAATTATTGTTCCTGCTCCTTTTCATCACCTTTTAGGGTATTTAATCATTATTGAACGCGTACATAATTTAGTGTTTATCTTAATTTTGCACTTTTCGCACTTCAAATATTGCGCTAAAGTTTGACTGTGCTAAATGAAGTTTCAGTACACTGCATTATATACGTGTGCATATGTTTTGGATTTACCAATATCTCATCACTGCTCTTAAAATTTCAAATACGATAAAGCGTTGACATTTGAGCACATTTAATCAAAAACGTTTACAGAACTAATAAAGACGAATACACTTTTTTCATAAGTCATAAAACTTACACTCCAGTTTATTGTTCAATGTCGAAATGGAAATGAAAAGCCTATGGATACTTTATAAAAACGCGATATGATATATTAAAATGTGTTTTTTAAGATAAATGTACAAATTTTATAAATGGTTGTATACCTACTTTTCCCCAAGACTTTGATTTCGCTAATTTCCAGTATGTAGTACCTCCCATAACCCGAGAATGGGTTCGTCACATCAAAGTTTCTAACGCTGACATACTGGCCAATTATTGGACGTGTGCATTGAAACCTGAAGACCGGCATTTTGGCGGGAAATCTTGTGTTGGTACACCGCATGGCCCCATAGTTAAGAAAGTCCCACTGGTTCTTACTCACGAAAGTCCCCACACTACGGAAGTTTACTGGATACCATGCTACACGCAAAAACAACAACACAAAAATGTATGACGGTAACTTTTGAAATAAAGTAAATAGATATTACTCAAAATTCTTATATTTGTAGTTTTTATGGGTGCGTATCTATGTACATATTTAATAATAAAAAATGCAAATACATAAGACTGACCGCTGTGCTTTTCTGCCTGCTTAGGCTTTCTAATGTTGATTGACGTTTGTTCCAATAAATATCACTTCTTAAGTATAAAGTATTAACTATGTTATATTATTTTACGACTGTCGTATGTATACTCTTATACTCCTGGTATAGTACTTACTGGCGCTCCGATATACCTGTATCGCATGAACTTCATACCACTCTTGTAGATCTACCTGGAAAAACGGCTTCACTTGCGGCCTGAACGCCTTAAACGAGGACCCATCTGAAACAATATTAAGGATCCCCGTACCACTGCCAAAATCTTTAACGAAATTTTCTTAACTTTAGAATTAGTTTCACACTAACCAGAAACATCAGCATTTAAGTAGTTATCCAATTTTTCCTCGAATTACCTGTAGGTCTACTACATGTAAAAAAAGACTTACGTTCGATTCCATCTACGGCGAAGAAAGGTCCATGTACATCGACGAACTTCGATGTATACACTGGCTTACGTGTTTCAATAAAATCTACTCCTGGTTCTTCGTCTGAAATATTATATTTTAGAAGTTGTTCATTTCGACCTCTTTCTTAATAAATGATTACAGGTTAATCAAGTTGAATAGAAAACAACGAAAATGTTTTGACATTTTTCTGTTAATAATGGTAACTTTATTTATTATTTTTAAATTTCTTTTAAATTATATAAAGGTTATTTTCATTATTTTGTATTCTTTATTTATTTATTTATTTTTGAAACTAATGCAAGCATAAACTCTTGACTGCTGTGATAACCCAGTACCATTTAACGAAAAATATAAGACTTGAATTGCATTTAAACTTTATATTTACTAAAACACATGTTTTAAAACGTTATTTCAGAAGTGAAAAACATTAAGTGTAGGTAAATATATTAATCGCATACCACATATGGGGACATCACAATATTGCTTGGTCCATTCCATATCAACGTAACACATCGGCTTCAACGAATATATACTTAAATCTACATTTTTACAGTAGTTTTCCTCAAGTTCGTAATGGCTTTTAGCACTGTTATTAAAATAACCTCCCGGCAGAGTGACCCAGTGGAGGCACGCTTGACCACTCTCTGTCACGTTCTGACGACCAGTGTAAGACGCACCTTCGTCACTCTCATAGTAGCATTCTCTACGGTCTGATAACAATAAGCAAAAGAGTTCTATGAGCGAAAATAATGAAATATATATAAATATTTTATTCTTTTACATTGTTTTAGCCTTTTTTGACATTTTAAAATATAAGATAAAGTATCCATAAACGAGTTGAAGCTTAACTTTTACTAATTCGTGAAGGACCAAGGTATACTCCATCTGTTTACACATAAGTGTATTAAAGTTACAGGAAGTAGCATATGATGTCGACGTCATACCAGGTCATTTTATTATCACGTCACTATCACATCGTCAGGATTTGTTATTTCATAGAAATTAAAAAAGTGCAGCTCCCTGATTGGTCAGTTTGAAAACAAACAAACAAACATATGTATGATTTTCAAAATTGTTCTTTTTCACAACGTTAAATGATAATGTACTTGTGTATGTATTTTTAACAGGCAACTAGTGCATCTGGTAACATTACAATATGCTAACAATCAAACAGTAAATCGACTGGTTATAACAATTATCAGATGAGGTTTGCATTACATTTTAGTTAAAACTCTAGATACCGTAGAACTTATAGAAAAAAGTGTTTTTATCTTTAATTGTTTACTTCAGTAATACACTGTTAATCTAATGATAACTTCGTAATGCCAATATGGTGGCTAAATGCCGAAAGAAAGAATGAAATAGCGAGAGAAAAGGCAATGTTATACCAGCGTTGAATGGTTAAACAAGAATCGATCATACCTGTGGGTTTGTAGTAACAGTACGGTATTCCAATATGTCTGCCAGACTTGTTCACGTTAGGGACGTCTCCGGAGACCTCCCAGTTTACCAGTTCGTTGGTCATAAAAAACAGCTCCTCCTTTACTTCCATTGTTTCGATTTCTTGGCAAGTGCTAGCAGCAGTCCCCTTGATATGTTTTTAATCAAACCCGAAACAAAATATGACAATGAAATTAGGTTGATATATTTCCTAAAATGTCAATTTAGGTATACCTTTTTCATTGGAGAGATATGACCTGAGAATGTCACGACAACAATGAACTTTTCTATGCTTCAAAGTACACTGTGTCTATTCAAAGAAACGCATTTCTTTTTAAATGTATATATATGCAATAGGTAGGATTTTGTTTCAGATATGTCGGTATCCGGAATAAGGATTTCCCCAGATACATGAATAATAAAATAGCAATAAAATTTAAAGTTACTAATGAAAGGTATTCCATATGTTTGAAAGGGTTTTCATCTTTTCATGTTTTTTGTCCACGCGAGCTAACAGTATCCAATAAATAAGTACACTATATGAAATATAGATAAAGAAATAACATTATATATATTATTCATATCGTTCATGAGACAAGAATCGACACATATTTCTTTTAAAATGTTTTCCCTCAAGTAAGACCATAACTTTTCTTATTTCTCACTAGCCAAATAATTAAAGAAACACTTGGTAAGGTCACTAGTTCAGTTACTAACGGCCTGATGAAAATCGAAAAGTTAAAAAGAACTTAACAGAGACCAGGGCAGGCAATTCGGTTTTTATTGGACGAACAGTTGCTGCTGAAAAAATGCTTAACATTCACATTTAGAATTGCTGAAGTTGATATTCCCCTTCTGCCGAAAGAGAGCAACATATCATTTATGGAACATTACTGCCCCTCCAATACGGAATATACCAAGCTAATTAGATTAAAGTTCATTCACCTGCACTTCCGGATTAGATTTTAAAGATTTACTCTTATTCTCGTATCGGTCCAAGCCCCTCCGCAGAAGACCATATCCTTTATTTATGTGATATACAATGTAAGGTTGCATTGGCCCAAAGATGCTTTGTGCCACATTATGCCGAAATCCCTCTAATCGTTCTTAAGGAGTAGCATTTAAAAGATGAATCAAAATATCCCTTTTTGGGCTACGTTTTCCTTCCGCCGAGCAGGCCACACCTTTAATATGACACAGTATTCCCTCCTTGACAAGTGAGATAAAAATTGAAAAGGTTAATTTCCTTACAATGATAAAAGCAGATATTCGATAAGCAACTAAATGCGTTATATAAATGTGTTGTTAACAGTGCTTTGTTTAGGAAATGACTGTATAATCATATTTATTAAAATGTTCTCCGACAAAGAAAAATATCACAAATTCATTTCCTTAGAGGAAATCAACAGGGCAATAACAAGTTGTCATTCATTTCCTGACAGATATATATATATATATTTGTTACATGATCAGGAGGGATATATGTAAGTTTGTGTTCTATTCAGAAGGATACGTGACATCCTCAACACACAATGCCTACATGTGTTATGGTGATTTCAGCGAACACGAATACGGATATTGCTTAATGAAACTCGACGTCCAACACAATCGACGCTACTTTATTACACGTGCACAACCCACTGATATTATGTTTTATCCTATCTGATCTTGCATTGTCATGTTCACGTGCTCCGCATCATGTGTCATTCACGAACATAGACGCTGATCGATTCTGAAAACTGTTTGAACAAGAGATAAAGCCGTATCACTCGCGATGTTAATTAAATTAAAGATCCATGCAACACTGTCAAAAGTGTAACTACGCGTTGGGATGCGTTTTTTCGGCATAAGCATGACTTTGATCAAACATTTCTGAAAGGAAAGCATAAATTGCGGGATTTTTATAAAAATAAAATGATAATAAAGATGATATCAACAAAATAAAATCAAAACCAGTGTTTTGAGTGTAAAACTTCAGTAGGTTCCAGATTATGTTTTCTATCTCTCCAACCGACTGAGCTACCTCTTCAACGGGAGTGTCCCGACCCAATTGTGCTACATTTACATATCAAAAACGAGATGAAAGGGATGTCCTTATATATAATAATAATAATAATAATAATAATTCGAGGTTCTTATATACCGCTCTATCACAATCTAGTTAGTAGGTCGTCTCAAAGCGGTTCACAAATTAGTATCCGTGGTTATAGGGCCTTTGCAACCAGCCAATATTTTTCTCAACTCCCTGGGGAGCATACAGCCGGAGCTGTCATTTCGGCGCTAACAGCTAGCATTTAACAATTCTAACGCTGCCCAACCACGTACTCATTTACAGCTGGGTAGACTGGAACAAGTGGAGTAAAGTATCTTGCTCAAAGATACAACGCAGTGCCGTGCCGCGACTCGAACCCGCAACCCTTCGGTCATGAGCCCGGCGTCCTACCACTAGACTACCGTACATGTACATGTATATACACGAGAAACCACAGTGCAATGGAACACTTACCTTAAATAAAAGGAAAGGAAAGGTATTAGGTAGCGACATGGAATTTTTGATTTCCAAACCCTTCCTACAACAGTAGTTGAGTCGTAAAGCAGAACCTCCTGAGCCGAAACTGATATTTGGCAAGGCTCCACCCAGGTCTGTGTCGTCGAATGTATACCCATGTATCGTAATGTGTCCCTCTGTAAAATCTAACATGACACGACCAGTCAATATTCAGATGTGATATGTATGGCCGTCACTTTACGGATCCCTATATATCTGCTAAAAATGTAATCATGCATCAGAAACACTTTTCCGGCATCACTTTAACATTGATAGAGTTCTATTTTGAAGAGAAAAACATAATTTTTATGAAAATTAATAACCGATGACACATACAAAAACAAAAAGCGTTCTGATATTAAAACAGTAACGGAACCAGACCAGGATTGGATCCCTTGACCGTTGCTCTTATCAACTGAGCTGTCTGGTCAACGGTAGGACACTGATCTAGTAGCACATTAGACGTATCCAAAGCAAAGTTAAATACTAAAACTAAAGTGAACTTTTAATGCTTTTCCTACAGTGGGACAGGGATTCCTAATTCATTCTAAGTCCAATATAAACAGACACCGTTAAGAGCCATAGAAGTCAACTGAGCTGTCTGGTCAACGGTAGGACACTGATCTAGTCGCACATTAGACGTATCCAAAGCAAAGTTAAGGAGTGAGTACCGTGTGTACTAAAACTAAAGTGAACTTTTAATGCTTTTCCTGCAGTGGGACAGGGATTCTTAATTCATTCTAAGCCCAATATAAACAGACACCGTTAAGAGCCATAGAAGCGTTTTTCACATTTACGGAATATTTAATACCAGCTTTAGACAGTTTCCTTGCTTTAACTGGAGATATAATCCCCGCACATGGTGCGAGTCGCTTTTACTATTTAAGAGAAGATGTTTTTTCCTCACGGTTCATTCTGTCTGTTCGTATCAGTTTACGTGTTCACGCTTTGGTACACGTTTATCTATGTCGGTGTAACTAGAATAGGATCTGCGCATTCATCGCGTTAAATTATAGATCGAGAACACAATTTGCCAATTTGACTTTAAATTACATACCAATGAAAGATTAGTACAGGGATCAGCAGTATGCAGACAAATGATTTAAACAATACCTTACATTTATTTTAAAATCAACGTAATTTTGATGAAAAATATTATCTAAGTAGAAAGTCATTTGAAGCGTTTAAAAATCAATAACCTGATATACAAATGTATGTTATAATATCTATTAGCATTCATTTTGAAATGAACAACGCACATACCTTCGGTTGGACATCTATCGCCTACTTTGTAGAGACAATATTCTCCTGGTGGCCAACTATCTTCTATATCATTATCACGAGAAACGTTTTGCTTTAAACAGAAGTTTAGTTGCATAACGTGTGTGTGGAACGGTCCCATTATGTGTGGTTCAAATGTGACGTCATCAAGATCATTCCAAAGCTGCTTTCGGGACGATTCTGGTAATGTTAGATTGACGTATCCTCCACTCCAGCCAAACCTATCTTCCTCCGGACAGCCAAAGGCGGACATAGGAAGACCATACTCTCCTTTTGGCCACTCCGATTGACCAATGGCTTAAGACGAATATAGGATACAAACCAGAGTAAGTAAATTTTGCATCTGAATGATGGCATTTTTATTTTCAACCAGGTATTGAGTTTCCCGAACACGCTCGTGTCAATAGGAAATAAGGATTTAAAATATACTATCTGGCGGCCATATTTGAATTAAAAAATTGACCCAAACAGAAAAAAAGTAGTCAGGTCACATAAACGTATGCAAAGATTCAATAATATTGCTACCATTCACCTTTAACTTAAGTGCCTTAAGCTTGCTCGATTAACTGCATGACTTTTTATAATGGCCACGGGTGGAGCAATATCATATTTCAAATTGACCCGGAAATTAAGAACATTATTCCGGGAGCATTAAACGATAATCCCTAATTACTAGTATTTCCTTACAACCAGTCCCGTACAACGTGAGGTCAAATTCAAAATAAGTTTGAAAATGGCGGTTTTCGGCCATCTTGGATTTAAATCGACTCGATAAAATAATACTATTTTCTTAGAACCATGTATTGAATTCCCAAATGCACCTTAACTAGCAAAGTCGTTATTATTCAATATCTACATAATTATCACTAGATATATGAATAAGGGAACAACGTTTTTTCTAAAATTGTTATATCTATGCATAAAGCTAAAGAAAGTAAAGCTATCCCAGGTGTACTAGGTGATTGAGTTCAGGCCTAATTGGTTAACTGCAAATGTAGTTAAATCATATACCGAGCAAACCTAGCATATAAATAGTTAAAAAGAAAATATCTTCATATCAATTAAGAATATTTCTCGTAAAATGTAGAAAATGTTCAAAATTAGTATAAAATGATAAACACGAAGGATTAATCAAAAAGGAAATTAAACAGTAAAAGCACACTAACCTGTTTCACACAGTAGGCCTGTGTACGCCTCAGCACAAACACACTGGCATGTCTCATACACCAAACTCCCGCCATTCTGACAGTTCACTGATAAACAAACTGAAACAAACAAATGACACTCGACCGTTTCCTAAACTAGACTTGATCTACTACACTTTAATTATGATATGTTAATCTGCTTTGTATGGCTACCGGGTTAATAGTTACTTCTCCAGAAGCTTTCCAATTGTCTGTTCACGGTGTTTCTGTTTTCTCCTTTGTGTTGTCTTTACAGACATCTTTGACCATACTTCATAACTTGATATGTTCCACCTTCACCAAACAATTTATCAAAGTTTTGTCTGTTATAAATGTGTTTGTCCATCGAATATTTACACTTGTGAAACAAAACAGGATTTTCATTATAATATACATATAGGTATTATTTGGAGCCATATTAAGTATTTGTAATAATTTGATTGATATGATGTTTTATCCCATTATATGAGATGGGGGCTAATACGCGACCCCTTATAGAATCGGAGGTTTCTTATGTTATCCCGTTTGGGGGACACAGAAACATCAAAATTGATTAGTTGTCACCATTAAAACATAAAGGATCTAGACTATTCACTCCTTTTTCTCTCTAATATTGTCTATCCTTTCGGCGGGATCTCCCAATATATGACTTGTTAGTCTGGTGTCAGAATATTCTGGCCGAGTGGAGTGTGATGGTGTCCAGTAAATGGTATTTCACTGAGATGGCGAGATGAACTATAACACGATTGGTCCTCGAGTGACTCATCAAATCAAAAGAGGACATTGCTTTATACGACCTTTACCACTACGAAGATTTGAAACCCCAGCCTACTATTCGACCTCAGATTATATTTCATAAAGTTCTATACAATAGGACACGAGAAAGTTATAAACTTAATTTATACAGAATATTTCAGGATATGTATCGGTCATAAAGTATTTCCTTTTGAAACTTAACGTCAGTCATGATAAGAATATGATTTTTAAAAGCACAATCGAAGTTCCAGCTGACATGATTGTTGATATGGAATAGTGTGAATATTATCATGGAAGCGGAAACAACGATATTCTCTGAATTGCATGAAAGAATATTCGCTTTAAGTAACTTTTCATAACAGCATGATTATGGAAAATAGACTCTATCAATGATTTATTCAATATTCAGTCATTGTCATCGTGTTTGTATATTCTATAGAATAGATCAACCCCCAATTGATACTAGCTTATTACCTGTAACTAAGTCATAATACAAATGACGTCATAGTCACCCATTGACAACTTTCATTGAATCCATAGTGTTAGGAATGAAATTGAAACGTTTATAAAGCGAGTGTAATGGGAATGTAATTACATCAGCATATCCAATAACGCATATAGATTGGTGCACAAACATGTTAATACAATGTAATTATAAACAAACGTACCTGGTTCTTTTCCGCTTGGAACAATATATGCATGAGTGCAGCAATACCAACCCAATATCAAAAGTAAAATCCTACTGTACATCATTGGTACCCGCTAGTTCATTCTAAAGCTTATCTCTAAGCATCGCTGTCAACTACATATCACACATATGTATATATATCTGGATTGATCCACGCCTACTGACAACGGACCAATGCAATTTGGGATTGTTCAAGGTGTGTTACATTACTGTTTGCTTTGGTTTGATTGGTTGATATGGAATCCCAAGATATATAACAACCTGTTAGATTCAATATTGATGTGATGAGCTTGTGTGTGTAGTGATGAAAGCGACACTGTCGATACACAGTGAAGATGATACTGAGCAACTATGTTACTTCTTAGCTTAATGACAAATTTAGCTTAATTGTGAATCAATATTTCATTTATTTAGCTTTTAGTTAATAAAACTGGAAACAAACGTGTACATTCTGTGTCTTGGGATTCAACATCAATAAACAGATAAGGAAAACATTACTTTCCTTTATTAATTTTTTTAATTTTGTTTTATTACAATGCATAGTAAATTCATAAATACAGACACAGGCACTCTCAATATTTTTCATATTATTCATTTTTTTATTTTATTTTTTATTACAATGCATAGTAAATTCATAAATACAGACACAGACACTCTCAATATTTTTAGAACGTAGTTGCACTTGTACACATAAGAGCATCATTTCATAGATTCATAACTGCCATGACCTGAAATATATTTGTTTAAAGATTCTTTATTCCACGGTATCATAAAAAAGTACAACACTGCGTCAACATACGAAGGGAAATACAAATCGAAGGTTAATAAGAAAATAACAACAGGATCCGAGCAGGGAAACAAAACGAACGATGTCGTTAACCCAAACCTAAAACCAGAGACGGCCCCAGGTAACCAGGAATTTGAAGAATTGAGATCCCATTACAAATGTCTAATGTTGAGGATCCCTGTCCCACTACAGTGTGCATTTTCCTTTACACAGTAACCTCCCTTAAATTCCGTTTGGATATAAATGTAGCACAGTAGGGACAGGACACATGGATATCTAAATCTGGAAAGTCATCTCTGGTCTAAGGCTGAAGATAATCAGTTTCAATAAATAACTTAGGGTGTCAATTACCCAGCAACATTTGTTCTTATTTAACCCTTTCAACCCTATGTAACTTTAGTAGACTCTACCATGCATTGATCTGGATGAGTCCATTATGGTCTACAGTGGTGAAAGGGTTAATCATTAACCCTAACATACAACAATAGACATAGACGCACCTGGAAATATAACTCAACCTAGTTTCATCAGTTAATTGAAATTCGTTCAATATAGGTGAAAATGTTCTATTTTATTTTATTTATCCCGGGTGGTTTGAACACAGTTTATTGCAACACTTATAAAAGTTAAAGGTTAGGAGTTGTTGTATACGATATTGATACATTTACACAAAGTATATAAAGGGATACTACACTTGTGATAATTGATTTATTAATAACCTAGCTATTCAGTGCATGCTGAAGATCATTATTCAAAAATCCTGAGTTAGATAAAAACAAAAACATTATGACAAAAAGTATCATACAAACAAGACCGAGACATAATTGTGTACAACGCAACACGCCACAATGAGTGACGTTATAGGTAGCATTGCGGCAAATATCATTCATTTTTAATATCAATATATTGCTGTGAGTGCAGAGAAATCTAAATGTGTATACTCTATGGTGATTGGGTTATAGACAATTTTAAACATATCTACTTGAGGAGAGTACGAAAAGTGTAGACAAAAAGAGGGATAATGATGATCAAATAACGTAATTTAACATTAAGCTGACAAAGATAAACCGTAAAGGCTGCAGCAAAGCGAAACTGTTTTAAAATTAATTGAAGCACTTTTATTATTGTACGCATATAAAATACCAATGTGATGACCCACAGTGTGAACATTATTATTTTGCAATTTCCATAGATATTCACTTAAGACGAAGATAAACCCTACATTGGACAATGACAACAATAGTAACAAGAATTTAATATATTAAAATATCAAACACAAAAACGCATAGTAACTTCAATGGTCTCTATGAGGATATTGAATAATATTTATCATTCCTGCTTACAAAATTGTGCAAAACAAAATCTATTAAGCACTATATCTCGTTCAGCAAAATTCTGTGATTTTTGACTGAAAAAATGTTAACACATAAAGTTTATCCATGTTTAAGCAGACCTCATTAATAATCCAGCCAGTGTTTTCATATTTGATACTTTCTAGTATAAATCATGGTCCCGGTTATCCAGTTGTTTCTTATACCAGACAATTATTATCCAGACAAGCGTGGCTGGTGTATCGAAGCATCACTCTACTCACATTGTCGAAGTATACTAAACTTAAGTCACTTGTTCTCCAGACAAGCGTGGCTGGTTTATCGAAGCATCACTCTAAACACATTGTCGAAGTATACTAAACTTAAGTCACTTGTTCCTTCGCAAGTTTTTCCTCCAGCAGTCGTACCAGCACGTGTCCATGACAACTCAGAGGATGACACCAACAGCCTAAATTCTTCCCTTTTAGTTCGTCAAGCTCGGTCATCAGCGAGGGTGTTGCCCTGATGTGCTCCTCAAAGCGTTTTACCGCATCATCCCTTTCAAGATTCTTGAACGGGTTTCCCCATTTGCTTCCTACTGCTCCACCGACGTAAAAGGTCATGTCACGACCAATGTAAATATTATTCGGATCCTTCACCCACTCTTCCAGGTCCTTTATGCCTCTTTTGTTTAATTCCTTTTTCCGTATGTTGAAGACGCGTGCAGCCGGAGGCCCGTTGTACATCTGAAGAAGTATCAAAGAGAAAAAGCTCTAAAGAAATTTGTCCAAAAAAGCATGAGTCTTCTGCATTCCGCAATGGGGCCCGCACCTCTCATAGTCTATTTTAGTAACAGTGAGCTTTATCATGACCTTAGAAACTGTTTAAACCCCTATTGCACATATAGTCAACATATATAATAAATTAACATATTGGATATTGTAAATAAAACCTGCTGGGATTGTAAAAGAAAAAAATAATCATCCGCTTAAATTACTTTGAAAAAATAAATCCAAGGGAATTTCCAAGAAAATCCCCATTAATGTTATTTTGGGGTACGTAATATGCTCATATGTTATATCATATTACGCATTGAGATCAGCAAAGTAGGCCTTAGCCAATCAGATTGCAAGAAAATTTCCAAGGAAAATTTCTTTATTTCAATTAATGTTTTAAAAGGCATATACTTATACAAACCTGCTTAGAACTTGAAGTAAAAGTGGCTGATGCTGTAGCTCCCGTCTGTCCTTCCTTCCCTGTCGGATTTCCCCACCTCCCTTTGTCGCTTGGTATAGATTTTGATTCCTGCGTGTCCATGAATGACACACGATCATCTTCCATTCCATGTAAAGCATCTTTATAGGGATGCTCTTGTTCCGGAGGAGGAACAGTTACCTTCGGAGTACCTTGTCGTTTACTCTTAGCGTCGCCGCTGGATTTTCCAACGGTTCCAGGTTTCCTCTGTATGTTTAATGCCATTGCTTGAACCTTTCACAAGAGAATCACACGTGTTATATATAACACGTTAAATACAGTATATAGTGACCTTTAAAATGAGAAATCAATTAACAGATATATCTTTATAGAAAAGATCATTTGTATTATTCTTTATTATTTTGATGAAATGCAAAAATAAAATGCGACATGGTCAGAATTTTCGTCATGACAATAAATATATTTAATTGTTAAAAAACAAAAAAAATACTTCATAGGCGTTTTTAAACATGTTTAAAATCGTAAGTTATTGTATAATGTGCAATTAAATCTTTTTTTAAATGTTGCTAGACAGCTGTAAAATTTTGTTTTTTATTGTCAGTATATTTATATGTGTCTTCGTTGTGCATGAAAGCCCAATTGACGACGAACGGGAACTAGCTTATTCCTTTAAATGTCCCGATGTGTTGTAAGGTCAGTGTTTCTACTGCCGGCTTTCCACGTTAGGTTTGTTGATTGTAACATACATATACAATGTATATCAGGGTGATAAGTGAGTTTTAGATTGGACTTCAATCATTAAAGGGACTAACGCCGTATATATACTGGAAATACATTCGGTCCGAATCTATCATGGTAATTAGGTAAATGTAAATACTGTAACACGTATTAGTGCACAACGGAAGGTAACTCTGACATAACTATATATAAATTGTCGTTTATGAGTAAAAGCATGGCTTTGTTTACGTTTTTATATTATGACTAATTGATACTATATGTTCTTGCCGGACCTTTTAATTGGTGTAATTAGTGTAAAGTACAAACTTTTGTGTATACTCTTAATATAAATAGATCATTAGATGAAATCTAGAAAGAAATCGCTTTTCACGTGAAGAATGTTAGTGTACCGTGCCATGCCTGTTGTTGTTAGCCGCTATCCTTTATCCGGGACGAATGTGCGGTCGTTCGAAATGAACACAGTTGTCCGCCATTTCATTTTTATGCGGTGGGGTTTACGTCCAAAGCATTCTAAAACTGTGGTAGGAAATGCATACAGCAAACCAAGGGAGAATAATCCACATATTTAGTCATTCCAACTTCATAAAATAAATACCTACGTAAATCCCCATGAAGGGCGAATCGGAGGGCTTTCTTCCAAAAGACAATTCGTCTACAATAAGTAGTCGAAATGAATCGAAATGACTATTAAATTTTGAAACGGATACTCTGCACACTTTGAGAGTTCGGTACTAACAAACATAACCAAGTCCGTGAAAATGGTAACGTAAGTGCAGGCAAATTCGGCACATTAGGAATGGTTTCAGTATAGGGCAGAATAGTTTATATAACTATTAAAGAAAAAAGTAGTTACGCATCTCATCTAGTACAGGGCAGATTGGTAGATATAACGGTTACAGAAAGTATCAGATTGGTAGATATTAACTCATCCTCAGTGACTCTATTGTTCACGTCTCGCTTTCATGTTGAGTAATGGGTAAAACGACCAAGTAGTCGGTGATAGACAGCGTGACGAGCAACAAACCCCCTTTCCCTGGATCATCCTTAGTCAAAGGGGACTCAATATTGTATAAATGGTGGGTCTGGGGGCTGAGGGGCGGGGCCAATAGGGGAAATATAGCAAATTCTTTGAAATCCTTCTTCTTCTGTAGTAATGAAAGGATCCTTGGGGGAAGGGGAACAAATTTTGTATAAACCGTGGGTCTGGCCCCCAGGGCCCTCATAGCAAATTCTTTAAAATCCTTCTTCTTTAGGAATGAAAGGATTTGTTCCATATTTGGCCTGAAGCATCCTTGGGTGAAGGGGAACCAATTTTGTATAAACTGTGGGTCTGGCCCCCGAGGGGCGGGGCCCAATGGGGAACACATAGTAAATTCTTTAAAATCCTTCTTCTTCTTTAGGAATGAAAGGATTTGTTCCATATTTAGTCTGAAGCATCCTTGGGTAAAGGGGAACAAATTTTTTATAAACCGGGGGTCTGGCCCCTGATCACGAGGGGCGGGGCCCTATAGGAGAAATGAAGGAAATTCTTTAAAATCCTTCTTCTGTAGGAATGAAAGGATTTGGTCTGAAGTATCCCTGGGTAAAGGGGAACCAATTTTGTATAAACCAGGGGTCTGGCCCCTGAGGGGCAGGGCCCAATAGGAGAAATATTCTTAAAAATCCTTCTTCTGTAGGAATGAAAAGATTTGTTCCATAGGTTCTTTGGGTAAAGGGGAACCAACTTTGTATAAACCGTGGGTCTGGCCATAGGTACGTACAAAGTTAAAATAATATTCTAAGCCACTGACAGGGCAAACATCTCGATCGTCACATTTTTTTACTACGTAAATATTAGATTTGCCGTCTCCGCGGAGTCTTACCGTAAGTTTGATGAAAAACAGACCTGAACCATCGGGCAACCGTTTTATTTCTTGTGACAACACATTGCCCATATCACTCGCCCTATCATCTGCGAAAAATTGCAATTTAAATAGAGCTTGATCTCGAGCGAGGACAAATTTTTCTCTCCGTGAAATATGCGGCTGCATAAGTTGCCCGTATATACATGGCCCTATCCGTTTAATCTTGCTAACAAATATAGGCTTCGCTTGTTTCGGTACAACGTGAGATTGTGCTTGTTCCTCCATAATAAGTTTAATATACTGCTTAACTATAGGAGAGACCATAGGATTGCCATCGTTTTTAATACTATCCCATACCCACATGGTAATTTTCACATGTTCATACGGAGTCTTGCCAAAGAACTGGGCTGGCCCCCATGTGACCACGCAACTTCTTAATGACAGGCATAATATTCTTTCTCTCCATGGAATGTCTCCGTTTTAATACTGTTGGGGGACCGATAGTTGTCATCTGTGATCAAAAAGACAGCTATCTTAGTTTGTGTTGCAGTATCTCTATCATATACATTAAATATATATCGTGTAAAATTACATCATTATGTATTGGACAGTAGCCGTCAATGTTTGTCTCTTAACACAAATCATCCTCATGGGTTGCTATTTACGAATAAAAATCGCTCCAGATGACCAATCCCCATCGGTTTTATGCCATCGTCCGTCGTCCGGCGTCAATATTTTACTTTAAACAACTTCTTCTCAATTACCAAAAGGCCTAGGATGATGATATTTGGCCAGAAGCAAACTGGGATGAAGCGCTACCAAGTTTGTTCAAATAAATGACCTTCACCTATTTTCAAGGTCACAGGGGTCAAATATGTTAAAAACTTTAAA
>JAUMHH010040335.1:0-10025 GCA_032359455.1 Chlamys rubida
TAAACCTGTATAAACCAGACCCTGTATTATCTGTGAATCTGTATAAACTAGAACCTGTATTATCTGTTAATCTGTATAAACCAGACCCTGTATAATCTGTTAACCTGTATAAACTAGACTGCATAATCTGTAAACCTGTGTAAATCAGACCCTGTAATTTCTGTTAATCTGTTTAAACTAGACCCTGTATAATATGTTAACCTGTATAAACCAGACCCTGTATTACAAGTCACAACCCATGATTTAATCATCTAGGTATTATGACATTACTTTTCAACATAAAAATTGAACTTACATCAAGTAATTTTGTTCTGTGATAGATGAAGTTGGAGATCAAGCCATCAAAATGGTCTCTTTTGAGGTCACCTTCTTCGAATGCCATTTGTTTAAAAACAATATAGGAAATGCAGATATCATACTTCAAATATTATTTTTTTAGACAATTATATTCATTTTCTAATTATCCAAATCTGCCTAGTGCCAAATTGTTAAGAATGTGTGCCAGATGAGCAATGTTACATGGCAGATGCGAACAAGTTGCTTGCCAGAATTTTCTGACCTGGTGAGCATTCCAATATTTTAAACTTTGTAAAAGAGGACACGAAAGTAGGACACAACACAAATGGGCTGTATCAGTTGGCAGTCTGTCCTGGGCAACACAATTTGGCCTTGCAGTGATGGATTCCTAGGAGTCTTGGCCCTTAGTTAGTGAGATAATACGATAAAACGCATTTATTTAACTGGATAGGTCATCTGGGGGGATCCAAGCCTGTGAGTGAGTCACACCGCTCACCGAAATCGTACAGATTTTCCCACAAATTAATTTGTAGATCAATGGCCGAGATTTCGCGCTAGATTGAATAGCCTAGTGCACCACTAATTCCGCAGTCCCCAGTAATGACACCGACATTTCCCTGTCCCCTATTACGATCGCTATTACGTTTACGATTTTCTGTTGTCAATATCTAAACATCAGATCAAAATGGACGAAGGCCTTTTCAATCTCATTATAATTTCAACCCAAATTGCAACCCATAAAATAAAGACAGATTATAAAATTCCCTTCAGAGAGTTTTTCCCCATTTCGTGTATTGCTATTGCTCCAAGTCTTATCTGATTGTAAATACTGGTAATCGTAAACTGTATCCACCGCCTTGCTCCCTGTTTAGTTGTCATGTGACCTCAGGTACGTAAACACGCACATTAGATCATAAACATGCTATATATGCAAATTGGTTAATCATGAACCTTCCTCTCTTGACAGCTTAATCAATCACAGCATGCATGTACATTAGAGATTACAGGTAATGTACCAATAGTTTTACCACAGGTAGTAAATAAGAGATTACAGGTAATGTACCAATAGTTTTACCACAGGTAGTAAATAAGAGATTACAGGTAATGTATCAATAGATTTACCACAGGTAGTAAATAAGATTACAGGTAATGTATCAATAGTTTTACCACAGGTAAATAAGAGATTACAGGTAATGTATCAATAGTTTTACCACAGGTAGTAAATAAGATTACAGGTAATGTACCAATAGTTTTACCACAGGTAGTAAATAAGAGATTACAGGTAATGTATCAATAGTTTTACCAAAGGTATATTAGAGAAAAAAGGTAATCTATCAATAGTTTTATCACAGGTAAGTTAGAAAATACAAGCAATCTATCAATGGTCTCACCAAAGGTAAGTTGGAGATTACAAGTAAGGTATCAATATTTTAACACAGAAACATTAGAGAATTTGTAGATTACATTTGTATCACCAGTAATTGTAATCACAAACAGGGACTACATGACACTTGAGAATCCTCCTCCCCCATCCTCATATGCCCTTCTGTCTTCATTCTCATTTTTCCCTACTACCACCTCATTGACTATTCCCTCTCCTCCCCCACCCCATCTTCTTCTTTCCCTTCTTCCTCCTCATCCTTTACTTTACCTCTCCACCCCCACTCCACCCTATCCTCAGATTTCTATTCTTCCTCCTCATCCTTAACTTTACCTCTCCATCACCACCACCATCCTCTGCTTTCCCTGTTTTCCTCATCTGTATCTTTACCTATCCATCCCCACTCAATCCTATCCTCAGATTTCTCTTCTTCCTCCTCATCCGTATCTTTACCTCTCCATCCCCACCACCATCCTCTGCTTTCCCTGTTTTCCTCATCTGTATCTTTACCTCTCCATCCCCACCACCATCCTATCCTCATTTTTCTCTTCTTCCTCCTCATCCGTATCTTTACCTCTCCACCCCCACTCCACCCTATCCTCAGATTTCTCTTCTTCCTCCTCATCCTTAACTTTACCTCTCCATTGTCATCCATCCTAAACTCTCCCTACTCAAGCACCTTATCATCAAATTCCCTTTCCCCCGAACATAGCTGTACACACCCTGTTCTCGCTCCATCATAGCTGATATATGCCCCCCTCCTTGTCCATCATAGCCAATATATGTACCCCAATCCCGTTCCACCGTTGTAGGTAGAGAACCTCCATATGTCACATCAGATTTTCATGTAGGTTTCATAGAAGAAGAATTGCCAGCAACCAAACTTATCACTGGATCTTCAGCAGGTACTAATTACAGAGTAAATATACCGACAGAACAGCCTGGCAATTTCCCCTGGTATGCATAGAAACAGCTTTATATATATATGAAAGTTTCAGAGATGCTCAAAGCTGCAGTGGTTTATATTAATGCTGAACATGGGACTCAGCAACAACCGAGCTCTGATGAGACGAACAAGAAAAAAAATCTCTATAATGACAGAACAGACAAAAAATATGTTTAAGATGATGAGGTAGTCATCCTAAAAATCTATGACAGTGTCTTTCGAATTCTTACATCAGAGAAGTCAGACTTGCAGGAGTTTCACAAGTGCACATCGACAACTGATCATAGACATTACTGGGAGTAATAAAATTTTGTATATGTGAAAATTGCTGTATGATTTAAGGTACATGAGTGAAGTTCAAGTGGAAATTTTCTGTGTCTAATTGTTTGTACTTTGGTGGTCCTCATATTAGAAACTCATTATGTGTATGATGATTAACGTGTGTGCTGTATCTCATTTTAACGTCGGACTATTAAATAAAGTTCGTCTTCATGTTTATGCATGTAATTATAAACTGGGCTAAAATAAGACAAGTGTGAAGTGTACAAGACTCTGAAGATTTTGATTACAATTTCGATCATATTTCATTATTGACACTATATAAAGTTTTGTATGCTATATTTATCTGGTAATAAGCCCATGCCTGTTAATAAGCCCACCCATATATATATTGCAGTTCAGTAATAACACCAACAACTATTACTCTCATTGTCCTGTAATAAGCCCACTGTCTGACTTTGACTCGGAGATTATATATGTAGCAGTGTTATTTCTACCTCTTTTCCACTGGGGTCTGTGCCGATCTTGGGAAATGAAGTGATTCTGAACGTGGAAGACGGGAATTTACCTGTGAGGGAAAGACATCCTACACACACTATGATGTCACGTCGACATTTGAAATAGTACCGCTGTTTTGATTAAACATTTTGATTTCATTAATTTGTACTTATCATCATAAGATATATTAACTGATATATTACAGTTGTTGGATTAATAAATAAAAATATTGTTAACGTTGTGCTTTAAAGGAATTTCTGATTATTTTTTTTTCGAGTATGGGAGAAAAAGAATCAAACATTGGTATGGTCAGCAGACAGGGAAATATCTCAACCCTTGGGTAAGAGTAAGGCTGTCCAGCACACAGCAAAGCCTGGACAGCCTAACTCTTACCCTCGGGTTGAGATTTCCCTGTCCACGGACCACACCCATGAAAGATTCTATCATTCTTAACTGACTGGCAACAACGCCATCTTGAATCTATGTTGTCATGTCTGTTTCTTAATTGTGACGTCACAACTGAGCAGACATCTTACTAAACTTTACATGTGTAAAAATAAGAAAAACGCAACAAAATTTCGAAATATCTAAAAATATTGCATTATTTTCTGAAGAGTGGCATTAAACACTTTTCAAGCTTTTATAATACATATTCTTGGCACAAGAATCATTGACCAATGAATATCGTAGAAAAACTCATCACTACTGTCTTTGAGAAAATTATTAGGTGAAAACCTAATCTGAAACTTGCACGCATTCCGATGTGACTCACATTTCCGAGGGAGGATACAGCCAATAACACTGCCGTGTAATTACAGTAAGTGGTCTAATAACCTAAATTAGTGTAAAACCTGATTATAACGCAGTGAAACCAACCAACTGGAAAAGATAAACAAATGTCATCCTCTTTCAGGTGACGATATTGATTACTATGCGCTCAACAGACAATTGTCTGTGGAACACACCTCTTGAAGACTTAATGAATAACACCACATCTTCAAACGCAGCCATGATCCAGACTTAATGACAAAAGGCTTTGCGTGATTCACCACCATTCCAGAGCTCCGTATATAAACGTATAGCTCATAGGATATATATGTCACATTGAGCTGCAATCGTGGTCTATCCGTTATTCGTTATTCTGAAGAATCATGCAGGCCATTCTTGCTTCCATTGAAAACCTTATTAATAACATCTTGAGAGTTAAAAAAAAAAAAAAGGCCTTTGGCCAAATGAAGAATGGTGATCTTGTCAGTGCCTCTGGCTACCTAGCAACCAAGTACAATGTAACAATATGACAGAAGATTATACAGGGGAAAAAAGCACAAAGGCCTAAACTTGATAAACAGAATACAAGAAAATCTGTTTTAAAACAAACCTGTACTAGATAATAATGGATTTCATCAGCTAGCTACTTTCCACTTCTGGATATAATACAATATAATTATGTAGGTATTTCACAGAACTAGCAACAACAACAAGAGGCCCAGAGGGCCTGTATCGCTCACCTTGATCTGTTTTAAGTACTTGATATGAGGTTAAGATATAGCACTCCATGGAAGGTATTGTATGCACATATGAAATTTCAGAAAGATCCATCCAGTATTTCTGGAGATAAAGCTAGAACATACTTCAAATGTCAAATTTCAAAATGGCAGCCAGGTGGCCATCTTGTTTTAATGAATACACCCTAAGAGTAACAGGCACTACTAGACAACTTGTTGAAGAAAAAATTAGGATAAAAATCCTGTAATGACTATGGTAGAAGAAGGATTTCAAAGATTTTACCTCTATTTCCCTTATTGGGTCTTGCCCCTCTGCCCTGAGGGCCACACCCACTGTTTATACAAAATTGAGTGCCCTTGGCCCAAGTATCCTCCAAACCAAATTGGGGTGAAATCCTTAATCCCTATGGTAGAAGAAAGCTTTTACAGGTTTACCACTATTTCCCATATTCGAAACAACCCCTCTGCCCCCAGGGGAGCCACACCCACGGTTTATACAAAATTGAGTCCCCTTGGCCCAAAGATGCTCGAGACTAAATTGGAATAAAATCCCTTTATCCCTACGGAAGATTTCCTAATCTCAATAGGAAAATAAGTTCCCTACCAGGGTTATGAATGTCACAATAATTAAAACTTTCATAGGATATCTGAAATGAGTACCGGTATTACTGCCATGTCCCCGCTAATGACAGCTCTCTCATATGCTATGTGTATACAATGGTACATGTAGCGGACATCCAATAGTACAAGAGACAACAATCGAAAACCTGCAACATCTGGATCACCTCAATGTTTTATGCATTTCACAGAGCTATATTTACACCTGTGTTTACCATATATCGGATATACAGGTAACTAACGAGCAACACACAGGTGGTTGAAATTGATTCTGTAGCACAATTGCCGTCACTACAGGTATACATTAGTGTAGCACAGGTAGGTCAATTGATACAGGTATAGTACAGGTGAGTGCTCCCCTTTCAGGTGTAACAAGCCACACAGTGTGTGATTGCTGTTGTAACACAATATTTATTGGAGCAATTAGGGAAAGGACTTCAGCAGCAATTAAAAACAGCCTCACCAATAAACCCTTCAGGGCAATATTACTTCATATTTCAGTCGCGGAATTTCTACACCTGCAGCCTCGCAGTTCAGATATTGATTGATTTACAGAGAGAATTACAAAAAGTCTGCGGCATCTTTAGATTTGATCACTGATTAATTGATTCTAGATTAAAAAAAAAAAAAAAAAATCCAAAATCAATTAATTCATGATAACATTTTAAAATGTCACAGAATGTTTTTCAATGTAATTACTAAGCAAGTAGATTGTTTGTTTAAATGTTTTCCCAACAAACATGGTTTTTAACTTACTATAAGTATACTATGTCATTTTTATTTCCGAAACTTCATATACTGTATGACACGAAATGTTTGTGCATACTTTCTTTCGTGGTTTGGAGCTTTAAAATTATTTCGTTGGTACAAATGTTCGTGGTTAGCCCATACAACGAAATGTGGAAGAATAAAAATTCATTTCGTTATACATAAGTAGAATCTACAACATTTTCAGTATTAAAAGTGTTTGCATACGTTTCTTCGTTGATGTTATATGGTCATAATTATACACGTACAATGCATACTTTTGTGTGCACTTTTTTGATTGAAATAAAGTTCATATAATTTTCACATTTTAGTTGTGTACATTCTTTCGAGTAGTAGAAATATTTGTTGTATTTATGTTCGTGGTTCTATACCAACCACGAAAACAACAAAAGTTTATTCACAACAAACATTTCATGTTATACAGTATCACATGGTAACTATCTAAAACTGAAATCGTGACCAATTATACAGTGATATTTTTTTTCCATAACCATGATCCATGAGATTTAGTTTCCTTTCTTCGAGTATTAAAGTGGAATATCATAAGTATGATTGTACAAAAAAATCTCATTTCATTGCCAAAATTTTTCACCTGCATAACAAAATGGGCATTCTTGTTTCAGCAGGTCTTACTAACTTAACAGACCCCTTTCCTATAGTCTTCTTTCTAAATCAATCTCACAATCCTTCAATTTTCACTCAACAAACTATTCAAGTAAAGTCAATAATATATCCAGTTTATAGTCAACTCCCCCGGCCTACTTCTATCCAACTTTTCTCCATCTTACCCTTTCATGATCCTCTACCGAACCATTCAGCCAAACAATTGATATTTAGGTCCGAATTACAAAAATGGAACCTGTCATCGGTCTCGCCTTCCTTAAATTTTTATTTTACGGAATCAGTCAGGAAGGTGAATACCAGACCTGTCTCTCATCCAGTCTTCCCTAGTAGTGTATACCTCCCAATCATATTTGATGGTCCTACATTTAATTAACACCGACAAGCAAGGATGATAAACCACCCCAACGGAGCAATGGAATTTCCTCTGGACCACATGATCAATGGCCAGACTCGCCATCACAAAAGTGCTTATTATTTTTATGCTTTTAGTCTGTTGGCCTGTTTTTGGGGTCCTATTTCAATCAATTCTATTCTATAGAAGAATTCTGGTAAACCTTATTGTGCAAAAATGAGATTCTCAATAAGAATGTAGACAAACTGTAACACAGATATTTTTAAATATTATGAACTTCACAACTTAAAACTAAAAAAATCCTTACAATTACTGAAATTTCACCAAATTTTTATAACATGCATATTAACTGTCAACTTATTTAAGCCGTTGTTTGTTTCGTGGATAAAAAAAATCATCATGTTTATTTTACCGGTAAGTATTTTTTCAAAGACCAGCAAAAATATTCTCTCCATGTCAAAAGATAAAATCATCCATATTCTTTAAAGCGAAAGACATGTCTGATAGAAAATGTCAGATTTGTCATTCATTTCAAAGCAACACGAAGGACAAATGTTTATGGGTTGTATTTGTTTTGTAAAAATTGTGACATCATTTCAGCAGAATTCACATGACAACTTGTATACACATATATATATATGTATATCATTAATGATTTTCTTGTGTTGGCTTTAACGATACTATCTTAAACAGGTAATGATTACATCATCTGCAGCAATGCCATCCTCCAACAGAGACGACCCTTCATCAGGTTGTGAGGATTTTCTAAAATTTTGTCATTAAATGACATAAAAAATTCATTAAAACATGAACACGTCCAAAATGGAAAAAAACAAATTAAGACTAATTAAGGACTTACCCTAATTGTCTCCTCCACACTGTTGAAGGCACATGTCATCTGTTGTCTGCTGGAAGCCATCGTGACGATAATAATCCCCGTATTTACAAATCCTCTGTCAGAGCATCTACACTGACATCACAACATGGTACATGTTTTCCCCGTTAACTGCATGTAGATCAAGATCTGTATGCCATCTTTTATTCATCACTGCAAGTAAAATGGTAGCTGGCTGATAACTTGATAAAAGACGACACTTTTCGTACTTCACACAGATCCTACATGTTATACGAAGGCCGGCCGAGAATACCCAGCAGTTTTGTATCAGCATCAGCACCCTGCTTGTGTCAAGTTAATCCATACGACGAATGAAAACAAAACCGAAAATAACATGCGTACATGGGAGGGAACTCTTGCTGCGTCTGAGTCACTCGGTACAATGTTGCTAACACCTATGGTGATATAACCAAGTAGCATTTTTCTCTCATTGATTAAATAGCGCTGTAACAACAGTATAGCTAGCTGTAACGGTATATATACACACACCAGGCCGTTAGTACCATCAGCCTATCGTATCGGCCCATCAACCGAGGAGCGTAAGTGACAATATCAATTTCAGTGAAGCGTGCTGCCATTGTTTGCTACTGTCAGCGATTTCAATACTTTACAACTTTAAAATTTAACCCTATGTGAATCTTGTCACTCATTGTGTCAATTTGTATGATAATATCTAAAGGGGCTTCAGATCAAGTTTAAATCTGCCGGCCATGGGCAAATACAACAGGGATCTTTACACAAAGAAAAACGATCAATTTACCCCTGTTACGATAACCCACTTCATCTTCTCTTTTATGTTTGCTGTAATCGATAATAAAATATTGATACATTTCTAAATTTTACTGTGATGGATTTCTTCAGGGAATTCCATACATGCAAGAAACAGCTTCAAAGCTAGTTCTTTTGCCATATGGTTACTTTCAACAGGACTGTGTGAAATATAACCTCATCTCCAGTAAATATTACGCCAAGAAAAAAAATTAAAAAATTCATAAAATATCTCAAAACATGCAATGTCAAACCATTAAATAATTTTCAAACTGAAGTTTTTACAGCAAAAATGTATGGAATTCAACACAAAATTCAACAAAGAAGAATTATTTCCACGGTCTACAGTCACCATAGTCAAATACCTAAATCTCTTACGCAGAATCTACATCTAGCTATAATTTAGTTACGTGGCCTTTATGTGAACAGACATTATAACACAAAACAAATTAAAAAAAACTCTGAACGTTTTATCTTTTACACTTTCTTAGGGGGCTTAACTCATTCACCCCTGAAGACACATTTGGACTCTTCCCATCCAAATGTTGGAATGGTTCATTATGAAATTTCAGGGGTGAATGAGTTAACTGATGTCTTAGGCACCTGGCTATAAGAACCAACATGATATGGTAAATGATACACATGCTCTTTATAGACAGGTATAGCACAAATCCAGTAGCTATGCTAGGACAATCCAAAACCCAGAACAGTCCATCTTTATCAATTTCTAGGGTTGTCACCTGTCTATAACAACCAATAGTTTCATAAATATGGGCTTTATAGACAGGTATAGCACAAATCCAGTAGCTATGTGAGGACAATTCAAAACCCAGAACAGTTCATCTTTATCAATTTCTAGGGTTGTCACCTGTCTATAACAACCAATAGATTCATAAATATGGGCTTTATAGACAGGTATAGCACAAATCCAGTAGCTATGTGAGGACAATTCAAAACCCAGAACAGTTCATCTTTATCAATTTCTAGGGTTGTCACCTGTCTATAACAACCAATAGATTCATAAATATGGGCTTTATAGACAGGTATAGCACAAATCCAGTAGCTATGTGAGGACAATTCAAAACCCAGAACAG
>JAUMHH010040357.1:0-10024 GCA_032359455.1 Chlamys rubida
TGTGTATCTGGTTGATGTGTTGTGTTTGTTATACTGTTGTGTATCTGGTTGCTGTGTTGTGTTTGTTTAACTGTTGTGTATCTGGTTGCTGTGTTGTCTTTGTTATACTGTTGTGTATCTGGTTGCTGTGTTGTGTTTGCTTAACTGTTGTGTATCTGGTTGCTGTGTTGTGTTTGCTTAACTGTTGTGTATCTGGTTGCTGTGTTATGTTTGTTATATTGTTGTGTATCTGGTTGCTGTGTTATGTTTGTTATATTGTTGTGTATCTGGTTGCTGTGTTGTCTTTGTTATACTGTTGTGTATCTGGTTGCTGTGTTGTGTTTGTGATACTGTTGTGTATCTGGTTGATGTGTTGTGTTTGTTATACTGTTGTGTATCTGGTTGCTGTGTTATGTTTGTTATATTGTTGTGTATCTGGTTGATGTGTTGTGTTTGTTATACTGTTGTGTATCTGGTTGCTGTGTTGTGTTTGTTTAACTGTTGTCTATTTTGCTCCACTACAATACTGATTACTAGTTTGAGTTGGTTTTGGAGCGAGGGGGATGGAACACCATTGACGACCTCCTTCACACAGGCAGATACGCATATGTAAATGGTATCCTCACGTTGCAAATATGATTTATTAATGGACCAATTTCCGTAAACGAGAACACCGTACTCATACCGGATATGAAAAATACCTATACGCATGCCGAGATAATTGTGACATCACGTGACATCGCGTGACACTGCCGCTTCTAGTCTCGTTTAACCAGACCTAGCATGCGAAGACAAAAAGAGTCTGGTTGAACGAGACTATACCGCTTTTTACCTTCACGTACATGTTGTTGCCATATCTTCAAACAGGAAGTTATGTGGGAGGCTGTATCAGTAAAGCTTTCAGCGTAGCTCTTAGTTTGTCTAAAAGTTTCCGATGATGCCATTTCCCCATAGATGCTGTATTTAAAGCGTAAAACTTTCAGAAAACAAACCACGAACAATGTATTTCATCATAAAAAAAACCACCACACAGCTCTACTCATAATCACGGAGGCATGCAAATTACGACACTGAAGATTATCAAAGGAACCTATGAATTAGTATACATGCCATTACATGGGGATAGTGAATTACAACTCAGAAAGTACACAATCACAGAGCTTTGTGAATATATACTCACAAAACCACGAGAACCGCACGTGGTTCCAAACTTACACTGTGTACATGTATGTTGATGAGTTATTCTGATGTAAAAAGAAACATTAGTGACGTTATTTTTGTATTGACGATTAAATGTATAGAAACTCCAAACATAAAATTGCATCTTTTCATGTGTTTGCACTCATATCTATTCTAGTTTTCAACTTCTGATATGTTGTTGACGTCGTTTCTAGTTTGATTTCCTTGCTAGATTGATCATTCAGCACACGTTTGAGCTCGACATTAAATGTTAATCCTTCCCCATAATGAGGTAACCAGTCTACATTGCTACTATACGTTTAACACCTTGCTACAGACTACCGGTTACACACATATCGTCGGGTTGTGTGACTTACCCCTGATTATATCAGGCTGTGAAATAGCATTGTACGCGAGCTTTGATTACTTAACCACGCCCATACCTGGGTACACCTGTGTCACAATACCGGACAGAAACATGGGGTAGTATTCCCATTGATATTGGCTCACATGCAGGTATAACACGAAAGCTATCACATTGTATGTCAAAATATAATGTACTTTGTTGACTTCATATATATCATTAAAAGTTTATATTTTAGACATTAAGCCGGCCGCAAGGTAATTATCAACATTTATGGATTCCACTGGGATATTCAGTTTAAATAGATAAAGTCTACAAAAGGAAGCTTATCAAATTAACATAATTTGCACGAAAGATGATAACAATTCATTAATGGTTATGCTAAACACGTCAAACCATTCAAAATAAATTAAATTATCTGTCAGGGGGGTGGGGGAGGGGACACAGAATGCGCTCAACTTGAAAGTCAATTATGATACTAGCTAGGTGAACAGTAAAGGCTAATAGTACAACGATACGTGTGTGCAGATAGCTGCACGTTGACAATATTAACACATAATAAATTAATAGAATAATACTAATACATGCACGTACATGTATGTAGTAAAATTATATTCTATACAAGCACTAGGTCCCACCCATCCCGGACTATAGTTGGGAATGATGATTTCAAACAATCCATGAAACAACATGTTCCTATGCAGCCACAAATGATGCGCTGCAAAAGATGCCAGGCGAATCCGCCCAATAGAAATCAAATTAATATTTACGTGCCTCGATCTTTCATCTTATCGGAAGCTACGGCGGCCATCTTGAATCTCGAAAACTTGTACATGTAGCACCTATATTGTTTCACTGCACCACCATCATCGAAATGATAATGAGATGAGTACCTTGAATATTTGGCCACTTTAATGTATGGTACCGACAACTTCTTGTTATTTCAGATATTCTTGCCAGGTCCTAACTTTTATGAAATACATCTCTATATGGAACACCGTTTCAAGAAAAATTTCTTGATATTCTCATGATAATTACAGAGGATCCATAAATGCACGTGTTACAATACTGACTGTTACAGTACTACGTTTATATAGAAGAGAATAAGACAATGATACACCTGCCCTCTGATGCCTTAGTTAATGTAGGTACACTCTTGTAGTACTACGTTTATAAAGTATAGAGTATAAGACACCGATACACATGCCCTCTGATGCCTTAGTTAATGTAGGTACTCTTTGAGTGATAAGTTTATATAGTATAAGACCACAATAAACCTGCCCTCTGATGTCTAAGTATATATATAGTAGAGTATATGTATAAGACTACAATACACCTGCCATCTGATGTCTGAGTACTGCATTTGTATATATATAGTAGAGTATAACGTATATGTATAAGACTACAATAAACCTGCCCTATGATGCCTAAGTATATATGTATAGACAACGCATTGTGCCATACGTACGCGTAGAGTCAGTCAACTGTGAATAACAATCTACCCGGAACAATGCAGTGCGTCCATAAATGTAACACTAACGGCACATCCACTGTACGTACACAATACACTGCTAGTATTTACTGGACATGTTTGTTTTGACCAGGATTATACTGTGAATTGTGTGGTCAGAATGTAAATCCTCCATCCCCACACACAGGTAGGATAGCGATGGAGATCCAGAATGACGTACATTGATTACAGGTGAGTCGTAGTATCGATTAGTATATCATACAGAAATGTCGACTTTCTGTGTAAAAATTACACACGGTCGATGAAGACAGCATAAACATAAACGGACGATTTGTTGTTCCTGGTCATACACAACAGGGAAAAACTCTACTGGAATATAATTTTTACCCAAAAATTCTCATTTCTGTACAAACCAGTACACACTGTTTGGTATAGGAAGGAGGTGGTGAGTACCCACACGTATCTATATTCCGTGTATCATTTTATAATGTTGCGTGGAAGAAACAATGGTTCAATGCATGGCGGACATTGTATGGTGTTTATATAGATATATGATGATGTCATTTAGAGGGGGGAATACGTTTATATAGATATCTAGTAATGTCATTTAGAGGGGAATACGTTTATATAGATATCTAGTGATGTCATTTAGAGAGGGAATACGTTTATATAGATATCTAGTGATGTCATTTAGAGAGGGAATACGTTTATATTGATATCTTGTGATGTCATTTAGAGGGGGAATACGTTTATATAGATATCTAGTGATGTCATTTAGAGGGGAATACGTTTATATAGATATCTAGTGATGTCATTTAGAGGGGGAATACGTTTATATATATATCTTGTGATGTCATTTAGAGGGGGAATGCGTTTATATAGATATCTAGTGATGTCGTTTAGAGGGGAATACGTTTATATAGATATCTAGTGATGTCATTTAGAGGGGGAATGCGTTTATATAGATATCTAGTGGTGTCATTTAGAGGGGAATACGTTTATATAGATATATAGTAATGTCATTTAGAGGGGAATACGTTTATATAGATATCTAGTGATGTCATTTAGAGGGGGAATGCGTTTATATATATATCTGGTGATATCAATTAGAGACGAATACGTTTATATAGATATCTAGTGATGTCATTTAGAGGGGGAATACGTTTGTATAGATATCTGGTGATGTCATTTAGAGGGGGAATACGTAAATATAGATATCTAGTGATGTCATTTAGAGGAGGAATACGTAAATATAGATATCTAGTTATGTCATTTAGAGGGGGAATACGTTTATATAGATATCTAGTGATGTCATTTAGAGGGGGGAATACGTTTATATAGATATCTAGTGGTGTCATTTAGAGGGGGAATACGTTTATATAGATATCTAGTGATGTCATTTAGAGAGGGAATACGTTTATATAGATATCTAGTTATGTCATTTAGAGGGGGAATACGATTATATATATATCTGGTGATGTCATTTAGAGATGGAATACGTTTTTATATATATATCTGGTGAAGCCATTTAGAGGGGGAATACGTAAATATGTTTAAGGTTCCAACCATTACATCTATATGTTCCCATCAATGACTTTTATATGTTTCCCTCAATGGCATCTATTTCCCATCAATGACTTTTATATGTTTCCCTCAATGACATCTATATGTTCGCATCAATGACATCTATATGTTCCCATCAATGACTTTTCTATGTTTCCCTCAATGACATCTATATGTACCCCTCAGTGATATCTATATGTTCCCCTCAATGACATCTATATGTTCCCCTCAATGACATCTATATGTTCCCCTCAGTGATATCTATATGTTCCCCTCAGTGACATCTATATGTTCCCCTCAATGACATCTATATGTACCCCTCAGTGATATCTATATGTTCCCCTCAATGACATCTATATGTTCCCCTCAGTGATATCTATATGTTCCCCTCAATGACATCTATATGTTCCCCTCAATGACATCTATATGTTCCCCTCAATGACATCTATATGTACCCCTCAGTGATATCTATATGTTCCCCTCCATGATATCTATATGTTCCCTAACGTTACATGTTTTAGTTCCCCTCCATGCCATTTATACGTTTACCTTCCATGATATCTATATATTTCCTTCCATGACATCTATTTGTTCCCCTCCATGAAATATATATATGTCCCCCCCCCCACCCTCATGACAGGTATAAGTTTCCCTCCGTGACATATATTTGTTCCTCTCCATGACATCCATATGTTCCCCTTCCATGATATCTATATGTCCTCCTCCATGACATTTATATGTTCCCATCTATGACATCTATACGTTCCCATCCATGACATTTATATGTTCCCATCAATGATATCTATATGTTCCCTACCGTTACATGTTTTAGTTCCCCTCCATTTCATTTATACGTTTACCTTCCATGATATCTATATATTTTCTTCCATGACATCTAATCGTTTCCCTCCATGACATTTATATGTTACCCTTCATGACATCTATATGTTCCCCTCCATGACATCTATATGTTCCCCTCCGTGACATCTATATGTTCCCCTCCGTGACATCTATATGTTCCCCTCCGTGACATCTATATGTTCCCTTCCGTGACATCTATATGTTCCCCTCCATGACATATATATGTTACCCTTCGTGACATCTATATGTTTCCCTCCGTGACATATATATGTTCCCCTCCATAATATCTATATGTTCCCCTCCATGATATCTATATGTTCCCCTCCATGACATTTATATGTTCCCCTCCATGACATTTATATGTTCCCCTCCATGACATTTATATGTTTCCCTCCGTGACATATATATGTTTCCCTCCATGAAATCTGTAAGTTTCCCTCCATGACATATATATGTTCCCCTCCATGACATCTATATGTTCCCCTCCATGACATCTATAGTTGTTCCTCCAAAACATCATACATATAAGATCATAAGAAAACGGGGGAGAGAAAAGACAGATTCCAAATGTTTAAAGGGGGGAAAAGGGATCAAACAGAGGTTCCGATTCTGCTGGAGGCCAAACATAGTCGCCTCTTTTGACATGTAGTGGAATACAACAGGTGAATTCTCTCCCCGAGCCTACATAGAGTTGCGAGTACGCGTTCTGATATAAAGTGTGTGTCCTCTACATGTAGTATTTTTGAATCGCGGACTTAGATAAATATAATCTAATAGCGTGTTTTGAATGTTCTATATGTGTAGTATTTGTGAATGTACATGTATATTTTAGTAAACTTTTTACCAACAACGCGGCGTGAGTATCAGATATTGATAACAACATATATAAACAAACACAAATAATTGTGAAATTATCTAAAATCTTTCGACAACAGGATCTGTACTCTTTACCCCCAACCATCTATAATGAGTAGTGCTATTCTGGATAAGCCTGCTCGATAATGAATTCAAACGCAACGGGAATATTTTATCATATCCATTCCCTGCTTCAATGATCATAACGAGTTTGTTCATAGAATATTAAAATCGGAAGCGTAATGGTGTTTTTATGCTAAATAATATATCATCTTTTTTATGTTGTTGACAACCCTACACAAAACAGTCATATATTCATATATTCCGCGAAAGATTAGTTTGGAGATGTAATTGGCCGATTCTATATAATAATGACACGTTTGCTAAGCACAGACTTGAAAAATCAATAAAGTCGTCCAATATAGGTAATCAACAAAGTGTATCAGTCAGAATCTAGTTAATTTATCCCGGGACATAAATAGATAAATGGCGGATTTATAGGTGTACCTGTCGGTGCACATTTGATACACACAGTGTTAAAATGTAGCTACATTTAAGGTCCATGTAGCGAAGTGCCGAAAAAAGAGCTATAACAGATCAGATTTAGTTAAATAACATAAAAACACAACCAAAATGAATTGCGTTCATAGGGCCATGGACCGCAATTCGATCAGTGTCATTTACATATTTCTCCTCCCGCCTCGAATAACGCTATAATGATAATATCAAACAAACATTTAGGTGACGTTGGGCTAGTTCAGGGATATCATTTGCACACCGACGATAAATTGTATAGACACAACAGATGTCATGGAATTATTATATTTCGATCACGTATAACTGTAAAAGTGGGGTATTAAAATACTTATCTTAACATACATGTACAAGTCGGTATAAACCCAAATCGGATGCACCTATCTTTAATATAAAGCCTTAGGGACTTCGTGTTATAAGGATGTAACCGATTTGCACTCATACTTGTTCAAATATCAAACTGTTTAATCAATTTGTAATACACAAATTTGTTCGCTCGTTTTGCGGATTTCGTGTAACAGGATCCATTGTGGTGTCATGATTCATACAACAGGCATGACGTCATGGCTTTGTCATGTCGCATTTATAAGACAAAAGACACAAGTTTAAGAAGTAAATATGTAATATGAAATAGGCACTGCCTATAAGCGAGCGCACGTAGTTCAGTAACCTTTGTGATGATAGTGTAGATTTCGGGCGCCTATGGCGCCCCGAGCTAAGAACTTTAAGGTAACAAAAAGAACAGAATATCTCATTAGGACATAGTGCGCTGAATATTCTTCCATGTAAATGAATTGAATGATAGTTTAAGGACATTCCAATATGGCTGCCACACCAAACTGTATATCAAATTCAATAATGCATTCCGTTAGCATTAAACAATTCCTCTCACAAAATGATCCTCCTCCAATATTTCTCAAACATAATTATGGTACATGCACACTAAATTTCAGAAAAAACCCATTCAATAACTGATGAAAAACTCACTTTAATACGTCCTTAACCGTACTTGAATATTTACAGGCTGGTCTGAACATGGTGACAAAGAATCTGAGTGTAGACCTGATGTCTGACGACATTCTGAGCACGAGCCTACATCCGGGCTACGTCAAGACTGACATGTGCGGACCGTCCGCACTCATCACAGCTGAACAGTCGGTACAAGGCATGATCACCGTTATGGCAGGCCTCAATACGGAAACCAATGGACTTATGCTGGACTACGCCGGCAAGATCATCCTATGGTGATATGTGATCTCGATATCACCCAGAAATCATCCCCTGGTGATTTTTTATGTATCCGATATGCGATTTTTGTTTTCTTTGGTAAAGACAATAGCAGATTTAGGTCACGTGGTACAAAATGTATGTGGATGGTGTTGACTTTAACTGACATAGACTGTACGTGAACAGTAACATGGAATAAAGTGTACTTGAACTGGATATATGTATGGTAAAATATATCATGTGATGTTTACACGGCTTACCTGAGCTTGGTCACGTGATAAATGTCTGCTAAAGACTGTGCGTTGAATAGGTCATGTGATGTTTGAATAGTTTGGGTTAACGTGGAAACGATCATGTGATATTTGTTTGTTATCTTCTGTACGTAAGATGTATCATGTGATTTTGATCTGACAGCAAACCTTATTGTTTATGTTTGACCTCTCCCAGATCGCTTCATAAGAATAAAAAATAATAAAGGATAGAACCAAACCAATCAAGTGTTATAGATAATTTCAATGAAGTCCCCAGTTATTGTATACATGAAATAATTATATATACAACATTTGATATAGCTCCCTATCTAGCTAGAAAAAAGCCACCCTAAAGCGCTTTAAAGTACATAGATATACAACTTATACAATCAATACAATTAGCATATACATTTATGAATACAATTTTGAGGAATTCGCTGGAGTTGCCTGCCTTATCAGGCGCTAACTAGTCCTATGCCACCTTGCTGATATCTCCCTATGTGTGTATGCCTGCGTGTGTGCTGGAGATGTAATGTGCTAATGTATTAATGCAGTTAGTTAGCGTTTTACCAATACTCTGGTCTGTTATGATCGACCGATTGATACCATAACACGGAAACATGTAAATTAAGTGTATTTCAAGTACAGGATCTTTGAATCGGATTCAAGTGTCACAACAATGTATGCTTTAACCATAGATCGATGTTATGTTATACACACTGTGCATCATTACTGTATGCCAGGGTCCGGTTGCTCAAAGCCTCATCACCTAAACAGTCGTAAAAAAGAAATTCAAAATGTAATTTTTTAGACCTTTATAAAAAAACATTTACAAATATTCAGCTCACCTGGGCCGAAGAGGGATACTTTGGCTATATTGAACGTGATTTCGTTTCTGGAACTAAGAGATGGGTGTCATCCATATTTGGTTGGAAGCATTCCCTGGTCGTAGGGATTCAGAAATGTACGAATTGAGGGGCTGAGGAAAGGGATCAAAAACGAAAAAGTTGGTCAAATTGCTTTGCTACTTCTTCTATTGAACTGAGAGATGAATAAGTTTGTCGCGGGGATTCAAAACTTGCAAAATGAAGGGGCTTACCATTTGGAGCTGAGAGGCGGGGCCAAAAGGGCATTTTTCGGCCATATTGATTTAAATTACTTTTTCTCGGGATTTAAGAAATTGTTTTAAGTGTTTTATTCTCTAGAGCTAAAGGATGGATGTCAATCATATCAAGTTGGATGCATTAACAGATGATGGGACTTCAAATTCCATATGTTGAAGGGATGGCCCCCTGGGGGTTGAGTGGCAAAAAAGGCGTTTTTAACTTAGAAATTATTAGGATTCCCAACCTGCAACCATACATAATATTGCTGATAATAAGAGACAGATACATATATTCTAGTAGAATGACCAGGGGTCTGACCCCACCCATGGGGACTAAGTTACTTGGTAGCAATAGAGATTCTCACACCATAACCATATATACAGTTCTAGTCTATATTTAAAACAACAGTACATGTTCATATCCCGTATTTATCACGAAAACGTGCTCTTGATATTATATGTATGCAACGGTAAAAAAGCGGGCACTGCCCTCTAGGGTCAGACGGAAAGGGCCAGGTAGGAGAAATATATGACGATCATTAAAAACCTTCTCGTTAGGTTAAGGTATTTTTAGCTCAACAAGGCCAAAGGGCTAAATGAATGTGTGCCGTGGTGTGGGATCCATCGTTCGTTCG
>JAUMHH010040368.1:0-10024 GCA_032359455.1 Chlamys rubida
TTTGGGTCAACGTTTGATGTGCCGACTGTTCTCAGGTTGTATAGGCGGGGCTGGTCTTTGGGTCAACGTTTGATGTGGTGACTGTTCTCAGGTTGTATAGGCGGGGCTGGTCTTTGGGTCAACGTTTGATGTGCCGACTGTTCTCATTTATTCCCGACTAGGTAGCAGATATATGACTAAAGGGTAGGGAGCTGAACCGTTTCCAAGCCATGAAACACGGACGCATGCGACCTTGAATATCTCCTGGAATAAAGGAAAACTCATAAGCCTTAGTAAACTTTAAAATAATTTAACTTTTACCCCTGATATCACTTGTTCATCGTCCTCACAATTCGCTGTTACCTTGGTCGCCACACTTACATGTATCTCTTTTGACACAGTTCATTATATACATTTTCTATAAAATTTAATTTGAAATTAACTAGGACTACTGTATTTTTAAAAAATATAAATTTAAGAGATTATACCCGACTCGCCCTCTGTTCCAACAGTAGTTTAGAAAATTAAATTTGGATTTTCATGTGTTAACGCCCCTAGCATCATAGATGAGTCAAAGTAGGACGAAACAGCTGTATGATGCAGAATACTTCCTCTTTAGCATACCGTTTACATTACCAAATTGTATAGCCGCTATCACCTGTGTGTGTGTTACGGTCCGCTTTCATCTGTAGTGTTGATGGAAACATAGCGATTTTTATATTTTTGATGAGGAAATGTATTGGAAAATCGGATGAGCTTGTCTTTAAAAGCAGAATATTGTTATAGATTGATAGGGTACAAAATGAAAGTAGAAAAGGAAATATATATATATATAAATCTTTAAGTTTGATTCCCCATTCGTCTGAAGTACTGTATGTTAAAAATGTGTTATTAAATACAAAGATTAAGCTGAGGATGCATGAGATCGCATTAAGTCAACAGATTTGACAAACACTTTTCCTGAGTGTGTTTAAAAAAAACTTAAACAAAACTGTTAAAAATGCGAACGTCTGATAATCGATACTATTGTTTTTATTAAATGTTCACTTGGATACAGAATCTTAGTCTGACGCAAGAGCTTACCGTGCCAGACAGCTCAGTAATGTTACGCCACAGTCGATGTTTTGTCTGGTGATTTTGCAATGTTGACTCTCATTTAGTCGATATTTCAATGAAAAGTTATTTGAGAAATAATCAATTTGTGTGCGTGTATTATGGTGGAATAAATAACGATGGTGAAAAAACGTTTGAATTTTGTTTTACCAAAGACTGCTTGCGACCTGGGTTGATTATATTTCAAACATTTCGAATCCCGTGTTAGATTTCCCAACGTAATTTATAAACATATGTTGAATACATCTGCCCTACCAAGAAAATGTAACGAAAGACTTGTTAATGAAAACGTCAGTGTTCATCGCCGCGGTGTTTACAGCGGCACAATCTGACCGTAAATCTAACGGTTTTAAGTCGATATAGAGGTTACTAGAATGTATTTTGTTTTCCGCTAACAAATCTTTAAAATACCTGTTAAATTTAATGCGTGAACCCTTACTCGTCAACGGAAAACAGTCTCTTGACCTGCTTGTCTACATCTGCGGGGAAGGTTTAAGGAAGAGCGTTGGTCTCTTGGAAAATCATATATGCACGCGCATGGACTATCGTCCAATACTAGATAGTTATTCACCAATGAAAAGTGTCGTTACATTGCAATCGTTGTAGAATTTAAATTACTAATTTCAAACCATGCAAAATTTGTAAAAACGATGCAGATGAACATCCAAAACGAATATGTTATTGCCTTAAATGGTATTTAGTTTGGTTATGATCAATGATAAATACAGTTGCTCACATCAAAATAATCCACAGATGGAGAAGAGCTTGTCCGTACACTTCACACTGGCCAGGCCCGTTTGTGTCAGCATGACGCAGTTACCTCGAGTAGGTTTAGGTTGGTTGGGAGCCCAGAGGGCGCTGTTAATCTCTTCCGCCGCATCACTGTACTGCCACTTGGAAGTCACATATTCCCCAGACACAAATATTTGATCGTGGTCTTCAACTTAAATAAAAGTAATTATATATATCAAAGATTTAACCATGATTTTTTTTTGTGGGGGGGGGGCTCAAGTTCAAGTAATTTATTACATGTACTTTGAGTCTTTCGACGCATTAGTTACAAGTAACAAATGTGCAATATTAACACTTTATAATACAAAATAGCATTCCACAACATAACACACACTCACAACACAATTACAAATAGAAAGAACATCATATGTTAGGAGAGTGCAACTAAGCTATTTTTTTTTCTTTTTGAATTTGCAAACTTTATATATTTCCCTTAATACGTTATTTCTTTTGTATTTTTCACACTCAGTAGTCCTATTAATTTAAATATGCTTGGCATTTTAATGTAATAAGTGTTTCCGTATAACCCCAACAGTAATCCTGAGTATCTCCTATAATTGAATTTTAAAATACATACAACATTTTAAGTTCACACTGCATGAATATTTACTCATTTCTGATAAAAATCAATATGTGCAAAAAACACAACATCACGCAGTAATTTCATCGCAAATCAATTTCAACCTATCAGAAAATATCGATTTAAAAAAGCTCGAAAATATCCACATGCAAATATTTATCTTTAGAACATATACAGTGTGATGCAATATATATTTGGATAAGATGGCGGGATGTTTGCGTTGCGCGTAACACTCACGTATGTCAGTGTATAGATAAAGTGCTTTAATTTAAAAAGACGTCGGTGTTTTAAGAAGTTATTATTGGCTGCTTATGTCAATTCACAGTTGAAATGCCTCGTCTGCTTTGTTTACAAATTTGGACAGCTAAACTAAGATGGGTAAAAAAGTAACGAGTTGAGCTCTGGGGTAAAAGAAATAGCAAGGAAATTACTGGAAGAGGGAATTACTATACGATGTGTGTCAGAGTTACTTGGGATACCCATATCAACAATTGGGAGTCTGAAAAAATGAACTGAACAGCGAGGTTCTTCAGAAAACATTCCACGAAGTGGTCGAAGGTCAGAGGTGACAGCTCGGGACTACCGAAAGGTGGCGTGACTGGTTAAATTGGAACAGAAGGGACATTTTTGGGTGATATTACAAACAACTTTAATGAAAAGAAAGAGAGACCGATAGCTAAACGTACCTTACAGTTCCATCTACACAAACATGGTTACACCAGACGAGAGACGAAGAGGAAACTGGTACATGTAGTAAGGGAGATATCTCGCAAAATAAACCGCTTGTCACGGTGTCGTAAAGAAAGAAGATTGGCATTAATTAATTTCCTGAACAAAGTGATATTCTCGGACGAGTCTAAAAGAATGATAGCACATGATTCCCGTGTGTATGTTTGACGGAAAAGGGACAAAGGCTTGGGACCTCATTTAGTGGCGTCGTTGTAATCCATGCTACCAAGTCATGGTCTGGGGATGCATAACATGGCACGGAGTTGGTGCTATTACGGCAGTAAAAAGTACCAGGATATTCTTGATGACAATCTGTGGTTAGTCTTAGCTCGTCGTTTCCCCTCTGGAAATGATATATTTCAGGGCGACAATGCACCTATCCACCATGCACGTTCTACCAAAAGATTTTATTCATAGAAACGGAATTACGATAATGAGTTGGCCAGCAAAGAGCCCGGACATTAATATATTGACACGAAAAAGAAACACAACCTCCAATTTTCGGTAATGCTTTTGATATTTCATTCAAAAGATCCGTTGCAGTAACATAGCAAATTAAATAACACATCTATTCTATTGGATAATTTAGTTAATTTAGCGCTTGCGATCATCACTTTGGCAAGACAACAGTCACGACTGAAGATGGGGCTGCCACTTGAATTTCAGACTTCATTAACGAGTATGACCCCCGTAAGCATTTGTTGATGCTCGAGTTTTACTATGCAGTGAGTTGATAAGACGGTTTATTTGTGCTATAGGGATGTTCTGCCACTCTTGGATTTGGGCGCGTTCGAATGCGTTGGTATAACATGTCCCACACGTGTGCTTTTTGCGAGAGATCGGGACTGTATGGGGGCCAATGTAAAGTGTCGACATTGTTTTTGCGAAGATAGTCTATTGCATGTCTCGCCACATGGCACCTAGCATTGTTTCGTTGAAATATTACGATATGCTGGCAGACAGGTTGTAGAATAACGTCAATGTACTGTTGAGCTCTAAAATCGCCTTCAATGACGACTAAGGAGGGTTTGCAGCCACTACATATCCCAGCGCACATTATAACGCTGCTGCCACCAAACCTGTCGCGTTCCACTATGTAGTTATCGGCATAACGTTCACCACGACGTCGAAAAACACGCTGACGCCCATCTGAGCGGTAAAGCGTGAATCGTGACTCGTCGGAGAGGAGTACACGGCGCCATCGTTGGACAGGAAACACGTTTGGACGGTGTCACTGGAGTCTGACGTCACGTCGATGACGGTTCAGGTGTATTCCCATTGCAATGCAACGCGGCTGAATGTCGTAGGAACAGATGTGCCTCTTTTAATAGGATTGAATAGGACAGATGATGGACGCAGGCAATTACTTGCCTGTATATCCATGCATCAGCACAATATCTCGGCTTATTATAGGATTTAGTATCTGGTGTCTCATTTGCAGTTTTTGAGCAGTTCTGAACCGGATATGAGTACTGCAAGCAACCGCACAAACCGATCATCACGAGGCGTCGTTACCTTGGGTCGGCCAGTTAGAGGGCGGTCGGCAGTTGTACCAGATAGTCTAAGACGGCTGTAAAGACGACATATTGTACTTTTGTGGACATTTAGCACTCTTGCTACTGCATTTTGGGACTTTCCCGCTAATAGAAACTGCACTGCCCTGTTGCATGTATCGTTATTTAATCTAGGCATTTTGACGTAATCAACGAATTTCTTTTACCATACTCTTCTTGCCTGATACCTGAAGAATGAAAAACTAGCTATAGAGTCTGGGACGCATGCAATGCGGCCACGTGTATCGGTGAACGTGCTTATCGTGCTATGTATTGAAATCTCGCGGACTCGAGAATGCGTAGTGTGACAGAGTTCAATCAACAGCGAAATGATGGTGAATTTGTACGTGTATGATACCGTGCTATTCAACACAGCTAACAATAGTTCAATAATATTATAAAACTATGGATATTTAAAGCGAGTTGTGATTCTTTTGCGTGTCAGAGTATAATCGAAAATGTGTGGTTACTAGTCAAGAGAAAGCTACAACCACATGTTCGGAGGATCGCTAGCAGAGATGATCTTTTTCGTGAAATCAGGAACAGCTAGGTAAAAATCACTGCAGACTATGTTAAATGCCTGTACCGATCTATTCTTCGGAGATTATTGAGTGTCATTCGACTGAAATGACACCTCACAACGTACTAAGTAAGTTGTCATTATAGTTTTTTAATTTAGTATGTTTGACAGTTGACTCACTTGCCTTAACGAATGCAAACACGGCGCCATCTTGTCCGAATATATATTGCACCACACTGTACATGTAGATTATAAATGTATAACAAAATATTTTAAAACCACTGCAAACGCGAAATGTTCAACACCGTGGTTATATTAAAGAGTCACAAAGCGAACCTTTCCTTACCCGAGAATTTCCAGTTTTACAGCATCTGATAAAATTGAGTTGTGGAGGCAGAAAGCCAATGACAATCACAGTAACAGTACTATGTGTTGAAAGTACTAAATATCTTACTTAGTATAGTATTTCCAGCAATGACGTTTTGCAGACGAGACATAACTGATTGAGACCGAATCTTGATCAGCTGTGAGTACTGCTGGGCACAAAGATCGGTCGCGTTCGTCTGGTCCAGGTTACGTTCGTTTACCCTGTAGAAAGTCATTCCGTTTTGGATCTGTCGGAATTCAAAGGCCTCGAATACGCCTTCAGTTGGAAAAAAGAATGTATTGTATGAATTACTCTTGTATAATTACAATCACCGCAGCTCCCCATTTAAGGATCTCTGTCATATTGAACTGTAATTTTGTTCAATTACAGTTACATGTGTACCTCCCCTTTACTTTTTTTGATATCACTGTAGCACAGTTGAGCCAGGGCACTTCCGTAGACCTGATAGCTAGATTGGTTAAAGCGATAGTAAAATAATCGCAATGACCAGTGTTCGAATCCTGGTCTTGCCCCCTACTCAGAACACTGGTGTTTATTATATTTTGTTTAGTTCATCTTTAATTTTCTCAACAAAGTTCCACAAGGTTTGGTTTTTATTTTAGAATTGATTAATCAAAGCTATATCTATGCCGTAAAAACATTTTCCATCACTAAGTTAGAGTTTTTGGCAGGAGTTAACAAATAAAAAGACAACAATTTTTTATATTTCGTTATGCATCATACCGTTGCTCATAAAGAAATGCGTTGTTTCTGTAAAAAGAGACGTATGTTGGCAGGTCACTGACGATTTAAAGCCTCGGCAAATGTTTTGGTTGCTATCAAAGGTGAAGGCCACGCAGTGATCTTCTTTGTGACACCGTTTGCCACAAGAAGGGAGTGCCTGCGACTGTGACTCAAACAGAAGGTGCTGATTTTGGTCTGCAGACGGCAACATCGCCAATCGAGCAAATTTCGAATGCTCTTCTGGAAAACAATATAACTTTATTCAGTAATCAATCGCATAAATATATACTGCTATAAATGATAAGTTAACTGTTAAAATTTGTCTGAGATCAAAATAAAAAATAAAGGTACACTATATCAATGAATAAGGACATATCGAAAGGTCGGACGTTCGCGGTTAAAAAAGGTTTCCATCATCATCATCATCGTTGTCGTCGTCCTCGTCCTCGTCCTCGTCATCATCATAGTCATCATCATCATCTGTATAATGAGTGTCATCAGCAGCACACCTCACAATAGATGTTGTTATCAGTGCTATTTGTATCAACATCAACTCGATAAATACCAGTACAATTCACCAATCTGCACAATACATATCATCACCAGCGCAGTCATTTAGCTCAGCACATCGACATATGATTTATTATCAACTAAGATCATGCTAACAATGGCGTTCAGATGCTGGTTTTCAAATCATCATGGCGACCATAAAAAGTTAACAATTTGGCAATGTCGATAATGCACGTCTGTAGCTCAGGGACATTTAAAGGCGTCGTTTTACTTATTTATACCTTAACTATTTGGCTATATATTTAGCTGTTAACAACCATATACTAAGTAACGTTGTCATTATCATTAATAGTAACTGCGAAGTTGCCATTATTAGTCTAAGTGTTGACGCCACAGATTAAATATCCTTTCAGTAACTGATCATTCACTGAGAAGCCAAACTTGAACTCAGTATGCCCTCTTAATTTTGATAATACCATATACCATTTCATTATTTTAGGGGTTTTAAATAATAAGATATTATTCTCTATAAGGTTGAATCTGAGATGTTCCGATACAGACCAAATAATATCATAGCAAGTCAGTATATATCATATCCACTCAGTGTTTATCATATCAAGACAGTATGTATCATATTCAGTCATTACATTTCATATCCAGTCATTTATATCATATCCAGTCAGTATGTATCATATCCAATCATTACACATCATATCCAGTCAGTATAAATAATTTATCATACATGTATGTCTACTCGAAATATCAGTACTATTGCATGTGTGATTATTACCAAACCCCTCTGATACCACTTCAGGTCACCCGTGTAATAGGTAATACACCCCTCCCTCCCCCATGCGATAACTAGTCTCGTAATGCATCCCCTGTTCGGAACCCCACTAACGTACATGGTTCCAAATGAAAACGGCAATGTGCTTCGAATAGTATGTACCTAGATAGAAGGATATGTGTTGTTTTAATCTAAAGGGGGTTGAAAACATTAACAACACAAATAAAAAAATCCCGATATGCACTGTGTCGTTTCTCTGCAATGTCCAGCTAAATCTTGTTTAGCTATCCGTGTTTTAGTGTGTATTCAACCGGAGCGTTCTTACCCGGGTTACGCCCCTTGTCGGTTTGTTTGCATGGACGTCTGCTCATGAACTGACACATCAAATGTCAACAGATGAAGGCGAACACCTTCTCAACTTGTTAGACGCACGAATTGCAGGGTTGGATGATTTAGTTGAGATCAGAGATGTTGACAAGTGTTTAAGAATGATAACGCTGGTCAGACCATGTAGCATTTGTTGTGTACCACAAGAAACATGACGTCGCCACAACTTGGGTATATATTATACTCGGCACACGTAGAGGCAGAACTAAAAGTGAACGTACATTTGTATCATTTATATCTTTCTTTAAGAGAAATAGCAATCTGAGATCATTTTCAGAGTGTCCCTGACTAGCTTCTTCTAAAAGTAAAGTAATAAACTGATTTGAGTATTTTCAATTTCTAGTATAACAATTTAAATCAAATGTCAGTTATATATATTGCATAAACTCTGTTAATAAAATACTGATTTTATAACCAAGTCTCTGTAATGGCACTTGTTTTGTATCCAAGTCTTTTCCCTACAGATACAACCCTAACACATTAACTACACAAGTCTTTTGGCATAAAAGCGTCTCTACTGAGATATATAATTCTAAACTAACTGAACTATAAATCTAAGCTAACTGACTATAATACTAAACTATAAAACTTTCTATTTACACACGCGTCGCGATTCCAAATTACAAGTTCATCTTTTGACCAAGATTTCCCTCTGTCCATCCGAACAGGTTGTCCAATATATAAGGGAGTTAACTCCTTGGATCTGCGGTCGTTGTATAGTTTTGATCGTTGTAGCCTGTGTTTCTTTCTTAGTCCGATGTCCTCTACAACTTGAGGTTATAGCAGTGCTGTTGTTATGGGGAGTGCGCCCTTTGTTCTTCTAGACATCAGTCGTTGAGCTGGGCTGCTCAACATACCTTGTGTTGGTGTGTTTCTCCATTCCAGAATGGCTTTCCACGGATCCTCCTTGGCTTTGTAGCATTTTTTAGGATGCTTTTTGCTATTTTTACGGCGGATTCTGCCTTTCCGTTTGATTGACTGTGGTATGGAGATGATGCCGTGTGAGTGATTTCCCATGTCCTTGTAAAATCTCCATATTCAGACGACACAAATTGGTGCCCGTTGTCCGACATGACGATATCTGGCCGCCTATGTCTGCTGAAGTGTTGTTTGAGACAACTGATGATAGTTTTTGAAGTAGTGAAAAATAGTCCACAGCTACTAGGAAGTTGTGTTTGTTTTTTAAACTGAAAATATCAACTCCCACTTTGCTCCATGGGTGACCTGGATGTCGTGTGCGATGAGAGGTTCCGGGTCCCGAGACATGTTGAGCCAAAATAGAGAGTCTCGGGCCTTCCTCAAGGATGACGCGATCCCGAGATGACTAGAATGTATCCTTGTCAACATTTCTGGCCTCAAAAGCTTTGGAATGATAACGCGATTTCCTTTGAATAGTATCCTGTTGTGAATTGTCAGTTCATCGCGAAAGTTCCAGTAGTCTATGCATGCCACTGATACTTCTGTCTTATATTTTGGCCAGCCTGACAAAATGACGGATTTCAAGGTCTGTAAGGCTTCATCTTCAGCGTTTGTATCTGATCAAGACGCTGTTTGCTGACATTGAGCGATTCCTTCACATCAATAGCCCCGAGCTGTTTTTCGAACTTTGAGGTGGACACATTGAATATCTGTCCATCTGTTCCATGTACACTGTGACTTGACCAGTGGTATGAATGCTCTCGACAAGGTATCTGTCGATCTGTTCCATGTACACTGTGACTTGACCAGTGGTATGAATGCTCTCGACAAGGTATCTGTCCATCTGTTCCATGTACACTGTGACTTGACCAGTGGTATGAATGCTCTCGACAAGGTATCTGTCCATCTGTTCCATGTACACTGTGACTTGACCAGTGGTATGAATGCTCTCGACAAGGTATCTGTCCATCTGTTCCATGTACACTGTGACTTGACCAGTGGTATGAATGCTCTCGACAAGGTATCTGTCCATCTGTTCCATGTA
>JAUMHH010040379.1:0-10024 GCA_032359455.1 Chlamys rubida
ACGTAACTCTCTCAAACCAATGACGTAACAATCAATACCTGCTCCCAAGAGAAGATTACTCTGCAATACGCAAAGACGGAATATAGGATTTCTGAAGAAAAAGGAAAATAGTGTATTTGGAAATATGTTGACGGTAGACGAGGTAGCGAGTAAAACTGAGGCTCATCATATCAAGTTTTTTTCTGTAAATACCATTCAACCTATCTTGTCTATAATTGCGTAGTTATTAGACATCAAAGGCAAACATTTTATTCTAGATGATACACTTACGTGGCCGAAGGCTTCGACGACCAAATCCTAGGCCAAGATTTGAGAGTCCAGACAAACCTGTCAGTCTTCTACCGCCATAACCAAGATTATCGGCGTCATGAAATGCTGTAAAAAGCATTGCGTTAAAACATTTTGTCACTTTTACAATGGCCTAATGCAAGATTGTTTATACTTAATAACTCAAATATTATTTGTTTATGTTATTCTGAATACATTAATCCTCTCGTGAAAAAAAAAATGAAATTATCAGTTGGGTGCAAAACATGCATTTAGGAAGAACTACCATATCAATACCCAACCATTAGATCAGAAGATATTCAAAAACAGACAACATGAGTATCCGAAGTTGTTTCTATAATGTGCTGAATCATAATTACGTCAATAAAATACAACTTTCATACATCATAGAATAAGTCAAATGTTCCCCATTGATGGCACGTACCTGATGATAGGATAGCTTGTCTAGGTGAATATATTCCATCTGCAAGAAATAATGTTTGACTCATTTTAATACAAAGTTATGAAGGAGAAGAAAACACTGTGTTTCCTACAAACTCGACCGTGTCCTGTTGCGTAGCCAAAGATCCCTGAGGGGAACTTAGACACCAGATGACTTATTTAATTGATTCATAGAAAATAAAACTATGTTTTTCATTAAAATATCCTTATCGTATTATAAGGCGCAACACAAACCAATGTTTTTTTGTTTTCTTTTTTATGTATTTCTCAATATTTATAACACGTGCAGTTTGGAAACAATAATTTCTGATGATATATTGTTTTTCATAGGACTGATAATAAAAAATGTACTTACGTCTCGGTGCATATACTAAAGCTGTAACGAAATAAGGAGCACATATCAGTTAATTTGAAAAAAAAATGCATTTGTTGTCATTTAATCAAGCATTCGTTTTCATTTTCCTTTTTCTTTAATTTGATTTAGATTTTTTTTAAATGAATAGGCTTATTGAAAAACATCATAATCATCCAGGTATGATCATAAAATATACAACTTTTTGACTAGTAATCGAGGAGGTTCAGTAAAACGAGTAAATTTGCTGTTAAACATGTTATGTACAAGGTGGCTAATTGACCGGGTCTTTTAAAAAAAAAAAATAATTCACTGATTGCTAGAGAATTACTTTTATGTTAACAGATTTCACGTTCTATTTTTTGTTTTTTACCAATGGTTTTGAATCTATGTTTTTCTCTTTTTTGGAACACGTTCTGTTTATTCTTTTTCTATTGTGTGACCCCTCTATGCCCATTTGTTTGCTTTACACATTCAACAGAGAGTGTCATATTGATATTGAAATATTATTCATTTCTATCGTCATGACCGCTCAGTAAGGAAAATGAAGACAAAAACTCTTCACATTTGGGATTGTGTTATAGTTTTCGAAAAAGCTAACTTAAGTGATGGACAATTCGGAATACATTTGGGTTTGGAGCTACACACGGTGGGTTTTGTGTGGGGGATTTGGCTACACGCAGATTGGAGGTGTGTGGCGTTGAGGGTAACATGAGGGCTGGATATGTTTGGCATATCAGCTACAACGGGGAATTATGTGGGTGGCGTTGGGAGCTGCTTGATGATTATTGTATACTATTGACCATCTCTGGTAGTCACGATTTGTCTTGCAAACAGTAGTTTTCGTCAGCCATGATCCATCGTAAATTTGAAATGTTTCACAGCAACCATCCATCGTAGGACTGCGAGTGCTTGACAGACAATATATGTCACGCAAATAAGAGTGACCATGAGTCACGAATCTTCGTGAGAAGACTTGGGAGGAATACACGACGAGGAGATGAGATCACTACTGTTGTTTATCAGTCTAGGGGGATCATGAAAATGGTTTTAATGGAGCAGCCACAGACCTCGTGGCTTTGTATAAGGTGTACAGGAGCTCACAGGAACAGCCAACAACTGTATTCTCTAACATAAGATATATCTCACTACCAGACGATTTCCCCATAAAATAGACCATGATAGTATATTTCGATGACACCATGGAGGCAAACACTTATAGCTGAAATAATGTCTTTATAGGACAGGTATTGACAGGTAATTGAGTGTTACCTGAAAACACCTGGCGACACCTGATAGACACATGCCGTCATGTACCAATCTTATACACCTATACATAGTAAGGGCATGACAGGAATTCCTCAAACAGGTCAATGCTGATGTAGTTTCCACATATCGCAAGCTTCCGTCGTTGTTGAAGATTTTTTGCGATTATCTTAATAAACACTCGAAGGAGCATTATGCTGGACTCAGAATTCGTACCACTTTGTTTTTCTTTCAAAATTCGGTTTGTTTTAGTTCCCTTTTAAGATAAACGCTTTATATAAAGATATATTTGTTTACACCTCTAAACAATTATATTAGATTAAACCCCATAAACAAGAGAAAAGAAGCAAACAGAAACTAAAAAGGAATCAAATTAACAGGATAAAAAGTGCACTGGATTAGGAAATACCAAATGATCGACATACAGGTTGGAACTCCGAGAAAATAGCAACACATGTGAATTAATCGAGAAGATACAGGAAAAGAATGAAAAATAATAACTGCCAAAAAAATAAATGCATGAAAAGAGTAAGAATTTCGAATAACCCTTTCGTCTTAAAAGGCACGATAGACTTGTGGTAAGACTTCGGGCTCGTGCCAAAAGGGTATCGAGCTCGAGTCCCGTCGTTGCACCGCGTTGTATCCTTGGACAAGACATTTTACTCCGCTTGTTCCAGTCTACTCAGCTGTAAATAAGTACGTGGTTGGGCAGTGCTGGATTGTTGAATGCTAGCGATGAGCGCCTAAATGGCAGCACCGGATGTATGCTCGTCAGGGAGTAAAGAACAAATATTGGCTGTTTGCAAAAGGTCCAATAACCAAGGATAATAATTTGTGAACCACTTTGAGACGACCTAGGTTGTGATAACGCGGTTTTTAAAAACCTCGAATTATTATAACTATTATTATTTGTCACCCATTCCAATCAGGGCGGGGTGGGTTTGTTATGCCAGCAATACACGCCACAATGAACATGTCAATGCGATGGCGTTGGAATCCAAGGATAAACGGATTGTGTAACACATACGTTTAGGCCTATCGACAGACTGCGTGTACACATTTTATGTCGCAGAAATTATCTTTATGGGACATCAACGATTAATTTAGACGTATGCGTCATCGATATCAGAGGAAAGCGATTACCAGAAAAAAACCTACATGTCACTGAATAGCAACCAGGTAACGCCCTGTGCGACATACCTTACTTGTATCAGCAAAATACAGTTTACATATTCCACAGCAGATACATCAAGAAAATAAGCAAGAAAAACTTCGCTTAAGATAAAAAAAAACTGTGTTTCTGTGCAGATTGAATATTGCATGGAGTGTTTAATTTACAGCTGCAAAAAAACACTTGAAAGTGGAATGTACATACTATTTATGAGTTCGCCCCTTCGTGGTGACTAATCCCAATGGAGAGAAACGGTCGCAATATTGATTTTCCGTGATAACAAAACATATATTTATGTGGTCACTTTTTCAGATAATAAGATAGTACAAATTACTAAAGTTTATTCAAATTTGCAAATTACAAAACTGATAAATCCTTGTTTTGTTATTAAATAAGAAGGCACACATTTGACATTATAATGACGTCATACGATTAAATCATGAAGCAGAGTTTTTCCGATGTTCTGTGTGCATATTAATGTCAGAGTGATTATATAAAATAATATTGTAACGCAAAAATATTCAATATAGTTTAATTCACAGTCATACATGACAACCTCACTGTCGTATGTATAATTTGAAGAGCTATGGCAGTGAGTCGATAAATATGAGTACACGGATATTCATAATGCTTTGGAATAATAATACAGATTGCCTGGAATAACTTATGTTACCGATATCAAAGAGAAATGTTTTTTAGATAATATCTAACAATGTATTGGCACAATTTGTTTTTTTTTTCGGTTTCAACAAATTTTATTGTATTTACAAAAGGATTAGACAACAGGCAATGCCTATATTAGTCTTCTCCTGCTATATATTTATACTATATATATGACATCAATATTATACAAACATTAAGAGGGACTGTATAGTTTGGTTATATCTGCTCCTATGTAAGTAAACAGGTTTTTAACAATGGGAATTTGTCAAAAAATAAAAGATAGATTAAAAATAGATGTCGATAAACCCATGTATCGTTGTAAATCATAAAACAAAGTGTCTTACCTTCAACATGTGCGGCAACTACAAGGAAAATGAAAAACAAGACTTTTATATCAATGTGAAAAAAGAAATTCTAAAGGTAAGGGATACGTTCTATTTGAGGTCAACCAACTTAGGAAATATGCAATAAAATGCATAAAGCCAGTGAAAATAATAAATCATGTATAACAATTCATTTTTGGTTACGGATTTATAATAATTTATCCATATTCTTTTTTAACAATTATGTAATGTGGTAATGTGGAATCAATTAAAAAAATGATTTATGATAACTATCAGCTGCTTATGTATTTGTTATAATGAATTCATTAAATATCTCGTTGTTATTTATTACATAACCATACAGATATGAATAACTTTATGAAGTCAAACAATGTAAAGGACTATATATGTCGTATGTACTAGAAGACAAGATTTCCCCATAAACACATTTTCTGAATATATTTTTTAAATGTGGACAAGGAATTTCAAAAACAAATATAAAATGAAACATCATACTATCATTAAACAGCTAATATGAAGATACACATTTGCATTATACCATTGCACAATTCAATATCAATTTGAAATTAGATTGAAATATGAATACCGTCTAATTTAAAAATAGATTGAAATATGAATACCGTCTAATTTGAAAATAGATTGAAATATGAATACCGTCTATATAATTAATGGAGACAGAGTATGATAATCAAAATGAATATTCATCAGATTGCATTTTTTAAATATAATCTTTTGTAACTTTAGACAACATAGTTTACTTACCGAAAATGCAAGAAAATAGGAGCAGAAGATTATTCAGAGACATGTTGTAGAAATCACTTAATATGTGGAACACAAAAAGCACTAATGTCTCAGACACTCTGCACAAATGGGACAAAAATAACTGAATACAGGATAACAACTTCACATCGTATTTATACCCCGCCGACGAAACCCTCTTGTCTGTCATGTTCTTGCAATAAACATATTATCGTGGGCAAAAAGGATCTAATCACCTATCCGCGAGACATATATCACCGTTCCTGCAGGTATCAAGGACATGACAGCGCTTGTCACCTACGGCACTAAAATGGTGTTATAACGCAAAACAAACATTGTAATGACATTGATACGTCATCAGAACACTTAGTAACATTATACGAAGTGGCATGGAAATATATAGAATCTGAGTACTATTCAGCACAATGAAATAGATGTTTATAGCATGCATGAACCTTATAATATTATATCTATATCAAATCAGCATGCATATGCACTATAGTAAGGTCGCTCATTATGTCATAAATTCCATTTGTATGCAGTTTATGCGCCAATAACACCTCACAATGCGTTTATATATATAAATAATGTTTTATGGAAAATTTATGTTTAAGTTTTACCCTAAGAGACAATGATCCGGTGTTTACTTATGTGTAGTAAATATATCTGAACCTTAATTTACATGCTGCACTGCATATTATAGACTTAACTTCTTTTTTTTGATTAGTGCATTTTTCCGTGGAATTTAATTGCCTTTATTAGCATTAAATTTGTTTACCTTTTCATAGTGAACTGGACTTAATCATTTCGTTAAGTTTAAAGTAAAATACACTTAAGGAAGCTTATACGATTTTGACTATTTTTCCTGTGAGTGCATTACATAGTACTTTATTATTATCTATGCTTTGCAAAGTGTTAAGCATTTATAATTTTCGTATTCATTTCTTTTCTTTTATTATCGCAAAAGCCATTTAAAGTACAATAGACGAAATCATTGTTGGCGAAATCATTAAAAAATAAGTAAGCTTTCTCCCTTGGAAATTAATTTTTCATAAACGAGATCCTTTGTATTAATGATAGTGTTGAAATAAGAAATGTATTGAGGAAACATTCATGACGTCATAAAATTCGTATTTTGTGTGTCAAATGGGTGTTATTTAACATGTTGCTTAATACAAAAAGAAGCATTTGCAAATGTGTTGTCAGGTTGAACATAGATAAAATGAAAATATCATAGTTTACTGTGGCTAGTTTTATGCAATTTTCTTAGAGAGGATGCTTGTATACTAATTTTTTTTTCTTGACAGATGATTCTTTAGTCCCAGAGGTTTTCTGTAACACTGATAGTTACAGTATATCCTCTAGTGGCAGAGTTCATAATATATATACTTCATTAACGTTGAAAATTATCATGTCATGTACAAAATTTGAAAATGAATAAAAAATAAATTAAAAAATAAAACGTTGAAAATGATCAGTACTCATGTTACTTTATTAAGTCATAAAAGTAAGGCGTTACAAACATAAACATTTCCCTTTCTGCCTTAACATTATTTTAGACTTTGTATTTGTTTGGATTTCCACTGTTTGGGCCCTAGAATCACCGAAAATTCCTAGAATAACGAAACTACTGTATAGTGCAGTGTACATATTTTTTTGGTACGGTATTCATTACATAACTACAAAGGCGCAGTCATCTATTCGTGTATTACGTTTGTCGTTGCAGAGATAGTTCACCTATCATCAGGATAATAATATCGCCCAATTATATAAGACATGAGGTAAGTATGTCGCTCGTTCAATACGCGTTTGGTTGGACATGCACATCATGCAGAATTTGATACACATTCTGCACGTGACCTGAAGTGACCCAGCTCATGTCACGATGTGTGTCATCGTATTCATAACGCATTCTCAATGCATATTTTGTTAGCTTGATGTTTTCCAAACAAAACAGGATATAAGAAATAAAAAATGATAATTACTTGTACATTTTTAATATGTTTAAACATATGTGTTTCAATGAGTTTTTGGGATGCAATAAGCATTAGTTTTACTAATAGTTTTTGAAATATATAGTGCAGTGGTGTATTGTTACGCACACAATACTTAGCGTAAACGTGACCTTTGGAAGACCTAATACCACTGAGGCTAATTGGACAATATACCAGTGTCCACTGTCCATACGTAGGTAGGTTTAGTACATCTAAGTGACGTTTATACACTGAAATATGTATGACGAATACTTACGGAAGTGTATAAACTGTAATAAAATCTGTCTGATCTATTCTGGCTTGCTGTTTCCTGTGTATGTAGGAAAATATTACTATACTCATTTACAGTCATGAATGTTCTGTTTGAAGCAACATGAGTTCGTTGTTATAAATAGTTTCCGCTTTTGTACATGTATTAAGCAAAATTCTCGATTCCAAAATTTACCACGCATTCATTGTATTTTTGTCATCTATTTGTTAAAATAAACATAATCGCTTTAGAAACACTTTGAACGGATGAATATCGAATCAAGAATATTTTGGTTGAAAGATATAAGGGGAGGGGAATTGCATTGATGGCGGCACGGTAGTCTAGTGGTAGGACGCCGGGCTCGTGACCGAAGGGTTGCGTGTTCGAGTCACGTCATGGCACTGTGTTGTATCTTTGAGCAAGATACTTTACTCTGCTTGTTCCAGTCTACTCAGGTGTAAATGAGTACGTGGTTGGACAGTGTTAGAATTGTTTAATGCTAGCTGTTAGCGCCGAAGTGGCAACTCCGGCTGTATGCTCTCCAGGGAGTTGCGAAATGTATGTGCTGGTTGCAAAGGCCCTATAACCACGGATACTTATTTGTGAACCTCTTTGAGACGACCTACGCACTAGGTTGTGATAAAGCGGTATATAAGAACCTCGAATTATTATTATTATAATTATTTAGAAAATAGCAAAACCTCTAGTGTTCTTGAAGTACGAGAGTGTGATATTAATCATCATGCAAAGGGAGTTTCGTGGGAGGGATTGGAGTAGTGACCATACGTATCACTGCGTTTGATTATAAGATGCGACTGATAAAGGACCCCTCGCAGAAAGTTCTGTCTGTACTTTATACGTTTGATCACAGTTGTTCGCAAAGTGGGTATGGTTGTTATGTATATAAGTACGCATTGGTAGTGACAACCTAACATCCAGATATCTACGAAGGTCTTTTACCGATGTTAATATGATAAAAACGTACTATTCCTGAATATTGAAGGTGACTATCACTACGGTACCGTTTATGAGGTCATAGATGTGATAAACACAATGAGCATCTATCTATGGAATGTAGTTATGGTTTCATTACACTTTAGCGTCCATTGTGTTCTACAAACAAAAGTAATGGTTTGCCTTTTAGGTCATTGTCATTGCTATTTGGTGGTGTTAAGGTTGATTAGAACATTCCCTTGGAGCGTGTACTGTATACTGATAATGTTTAGACCGGTGCAATATTCGCCTTATATCGATAAGAGACATGTTCGTCCAATGTTATCTTCTTATAATATTCACTGTCATGAATTTGGCCTCATTGCAGGGAACGATAAAAGCGAAAATTAAAGTGCGGCGAACATTCACAGGTTTACAGTTATCCCCGTGAAATCGTGCCGTAACACCCCGTGAAATCGTGCCGTAACACCCCGTGAAATCGCGCCGTAACACCCCGTGAAATCGTGCCGTAACACCCCGCCAAAACCACAAACAACTATTTCGTAATTTCGTCATATTTTCAAGCATGACCTTCTTAGTGTCCTATACAATCTCAGACGTCTGTTGGAACGTTGTTTTGTACCAATACTCCATACTATATTATAAACCGAACTTACGCTCTAGTTGTCTAGAAAAGTCAAGGACCACACCCTCGCAAAGAACATCAAATGGTGTTATGATGAAATGTTTACATATTGTACATTTGTAAAATATGGTGATTTGGTGGTTCTGGTATGTTCGCACGGTAAAAATGCTTGAATAGATATAGGAGTCTAACGCCCATAAGTCTGTGGGAAATATTAGACTTGCATGAGGAAATCCCAAGAGTTTTATCTAAGTGGGTCATGAATGTATATTATGTTTTTTTTATATTTACTATTAAGAATTTACACTCATCGCAGGGGACGATAAAGGTGATAGTTAGACTGCGAGGAACATTCACCGGTATACAGTTATTCCCTCGAACCCCCCTCCAAAACCACCACAAACAAATTATTTCGTCAAAATATGTTCAATTATGTCCCTCTAATAAGCCCTTTATTATCTAGGATTTCTTTTGGAATGTAGTCTCTCTACCAATATTTCGTCGACATCGATATTATATTTATGTCAATGAACAATATGGGTAAATTTTTAAACAAATTCCAACTTTTAAGTAAATTTTCAAAGAATCCCTGTTAACGTCAGGATCACTCCCCTATTAAAATAAATATATTTAAAGAAATTAAAAATAAAAATATTACATAAATGCTATTTATTGAAACTGAATGTAACATAAACAATCTGAATAAAAACATTATGGCTATAGGATTGCTTGATAATTGTATATGATTATATATTTTGTTACACTATATTTTGCCCTGACTCTTAAGCTGACATTTGCTCCGTACTTTTTCTTTTTTTTTCACTTTTTTTCGCTATTTGCATTGCTCGTTCAGTTTTCATTAAAGTGTTTGGCCGTATGTTATTATCATAGTTCTATATATATGTATTAATTATCAA
>JAUMHH010040401.1:0-10023 GCA_032359455.1 Chlamys rubida
TAGTTTGTCTATTTCTGTGTATTTCCTAGAAATGGTTTAATTTTAACCAAATCTAGTATTCACTTATTAAGTATTGATAACTGCCTAAAATAGTGTTCAATTTCCACTGTCATGCTAGGTTTTGTGCGATACATGTAACTGCCTAAAAAAGTGTTCAATTTCCACTGTCATGCTAGTTTTTGTGTGATACATGTAACTGCCTAAAATAGTGTTCAATTTCCACTGTCATGCTAGTTTTTGTGCAATACATGTAACTGCCTAAAAAAGTGTTCAATTTTCACCAAATTTGGTTTGCACATTCATACATTCAAGTGTCAGACTGTGTTAAATGGGCATTTTGATGCATGCATATTTATGCATAATAAATAAGGCTACCCATTTCTGTTTAGTTTGTCTATTTCTGTGTATTTCCTAGAAATGGTTTAATTTTAACCAAATCTAGTATTCACTTATTAAGTATTGACTAATGTGAGGCTTAAAGTTTGATGCATATTTTTTGTGCATAAATAAGAAAGCTTCCCAGTTCTGATTGGTCAATTGGCTTCCATGCAATAACTCCCCTAAATATTGTTTGATTTCAACTGAATTTGAAGTACATTTACCTAGGGCTGAGTTTGTCAGCCTCCATAATTCATGAGTATGTGGTATATATACTCATGCAACTTCATAAGAAAGCTGGAACAATTTTTGGCAAGTTTGCTTCTGGTTCGCCATCCTTTTTGAACAGTATGTCTACACCAAACCAAAATAATGACCAACAGAAATAACTTGTCCTGTTAGGGGGAGATATAAATTCTAAGAACTTACTTGTTTGTTCAGTCACGGACATCAAAAATACATGTAGCTTTAATATTTTCATCTAAAAGGACACTACTGGAAATTATGTAGACAGACTACCAAAATTCTAGCAACACATGGCAACAAAGATTTGGTTTATCTCAACCATTGAGATATTAACTTTAAAATATTATAATCAGAAAATGTATGGCTTTTGCAAATTTTTTAATATATATTTCATTGCACAGATCTCATGCTATATTTTTTAAAAATCTAATTGTTGATTCTAAACGTTACAGATATGTTTTGTTTTATTTATCCAGAATTTATTAATAAATAGTTTAACGTATGACTGAGGTGTCTTTGGTTTGTTATTTTGAGATTTTTAAAAACAAAATTTCCTGGATTTTTTTAGAACATTTTACAAGGATAATTCTGAGGTATACTTGACATGAGCTTTTGTTGACTTGGAATATAGAATTTTAAATTTGAGCTTACAAGGAAGCAAATATAGTAAAGAAAAGGAGATTTACAACCAGCTAAGACCTGATAAGGTGTACAGTAGCTTACATTGGCTGTTGTTTGACAAGAGAGTTTTACAAACTTCCTGGTTGGAATGGGGGAAACCCCTACTACCTTGATACTCTGGGTAGATATGTACACAGTATAATAGTATTCAGTGATAAAGATTGGCATTAATCCAGCAACAGGTACACATGTACTTCCTCATTCAAATGTGATTGATTACAATAACAGACAACACATATCTTCACTTTGGACTTAATAAATGAAATGCAAGCAAATCACAGCTATGAGCTTATGGTATGTTGTGTTGTCCTTCATCTGTCATCCGTCAACTTTTTCTTTAAACATCTTCTTCTAAAGAACAGAACTTGAGGACCTAGGGTCATGATATTTAGCCAGTAGATACCTGGAATAGAGTGCTTTAAAGCTTTCACAAATAAATGACCTCAACCTACTTTCATGACCACAAGGCTCAAATGTGTTAAAAACATTAAAAGAACTTCTTCTAAATAACCAAGAGGCCTAGAGTAATGATATTTGGCCGGTAAGTACCTGGCATGGAGTGCTATAAAGTGTCCTCGAATAAATGACCTTGACCTACTTCCAATGCCACTGTGGTCACATGTATAAAAATCTTTAAGCAAATTCTTCTGAATAGCCACGAGGCTAAGGATGATGATATTTGGCCAATAAGTACCTGTGATGTACTTTTATGAAGTTTCCTCAAATGGATGACCTTGACCTATGTTGAAGGTTGCAGGGGTCAAATATGTTATAATATTTTAACAATTTCTGCTGAATAACTAAGACACATGGTGATGATATTTGGCCAGTAGCATGCTGTGATGTGGTGCTATAAACTTTCCTCAAATAAATGACCTTGACCTACTATCAAAGTCACAGGCATCAAATATGTAAAAACCTTTTAGCAACTCCGTACTTAAAACGAAGAGCGCCGTTAAAGAAAATGACCTTAACCTACTTGACAAAATTTTGTACATTGCATGAAATATCCTTGGATCAAAAGGACTCAACGTTGTATAAACTGAGGGTCTAGCTCTCTAAAGTGCAGCAGGATGGGGCTCAATAGAGGTTACCAGAGAAAAATCTTTCCATGATTGGTTAAATATCCAGTTAAGCAATACAGGCCCTCTGGGCCTCTTGTTTGGGGTTATTTGAATCCCTTGTTGTAAGTCCAAGTTCAGTTTTGTTCTGAATTTTGCAAATTGAGATAAAGATGATGTTTCTTTCAGTGCTGGCATCAATGTTGTCAATGTTGTCACTACAACCAAGTTACGATTGATGTCGAGATAATATTTGAATAAACACCATGTTTCATCATGTGTCTTGGGATCGAATAGCATCAATGTTGTTAGCTCCATCAACAGGATACTAACAACATCGTAACATTTCGTATTACTGTCCTTGTTATAGCGAAACACAATTCTTTATATCCCCAACATAAACATACTTGCCAAACCTCCCTATTTAGGATGGTAACTCCCGATTTTGGACCCTTAAATTTAGTGTTTTCAACAAGTGAATTTGCTTAACTGTTCCTATATTCCAAAATCTAATGATTTTATCTGAAAGAACAAGTGAAAAGATGTAATTTTTAAGAGTCACTTTTTTCTCTAAGGGATGTATGCACACATTTATTTATGTTTTAATTTTGAGCATGCAGAATCTTCCCCATGGAAATTTTATAAAGTTGGCGAGTACGCATAAATCCTGTTTTACGATGATGAAACATTTCTAAACTAATTCAAACAAGAACATTTTCCCTGAAACAAAGGCAGTAAACATCTTATACCAAAATAGAACAATAATAGAACAATAACACAACAATAGAAATTATACTCATAGTTATAGTACACATGTGACATGTAGGTCACTGTGACCTATATTTTCCACTTTCTGACCTTGGCTAGACTTTATTTAGTTCCATTTTGGTTAGACATTTTGTTTATAGATTAATTTCCATCAAAGTGTGGATGTAGGTATGTTTTGTAAACATTTTCTAGTTGAATTTAGCTCTTTATTAACATAGCTAATATACATATCTTGGATTAATGCATTTTGGTCTATGGACATTAATTACGGTACATGAGATCAGATTTTCTTATTTATTTTGTCTGAATGTTGATATTTAGACACAACAACCACTACCACTCCAGGTAGGTTACCTTTTCCTCGTTGGTCTAATTACACCTTTGTGCTTGTTAAGATATTTACATCAAAGGTATGACTTTGTACTGGAAACACAGACCAGCCACATGTTAACAATCTTATTTTGATATTTATTTTTAATTTTCAAAGACAATGAAAATTCATTCAAACATCTTGAAAAACCTAATGCCAAAAGTTATAAGTATAATTCGACCATCTGAAAAATTGCTGTGCTGTGTTCTAGAACTAGTCAATTCCTCAGAATGAAACCTATCCCTTTGTTATAAAAGATGTGTTACATTCACTTTACATATCTATTTTGCTCTCATGTTACCAAAACATCTCCTTGTTTGTAGCTATGCTCTGCTTCATCTTTAAAGCTTTAAGTTCTCAAGTAAAAAATGACATCAATTACTGATTTAAGTTGGGTTTTTTTGAGAATTATTAGATAAGGTTACTGATATTGATTACATAGAACGTGAAAATAGGTAAGTTAACCCTGAAATTCTCATATCTATTTCATCAACTGAATAAAAGAAAATATTTGATAATAATGAACTGTTCAAGAAAATTTCATAATGCATTATTTATTTTAAAAATATAAAAAAAAACATGGCTTTTGCTTTCAAGAGAGAACTATTGCTTTTCCCTCCAATGACAGTTTGTATAAATCTGTGTGTTTGTTGAAACAGAAGTGTATTATTGACTTATATAGACCTATAACCAGATTGATATAATATCCAATTATTTTTCATAAAATAATGTTATACCTGTATAAATAATACTGTTATCATGTAATCAAGAATTTTCCATTGTTTAAATTACTTTATCTATTAAACACATTTTACTAATTACATTCTCTTCATATACGAAATGTGATGTAATCTTGATATATATATGTATATCAAAATAAATAAGCACAATTTTAATTTAGTAATGAAAAGGAAGATTATTACTTAATCTTAGTATCAATTGTTAGAACAATTTCAGCCTTGATATAATGCCCCTCATGTCATTTGCGACCTCACCTACCATCAACATATTCCAAGGTCCCGTTTATCATTTTCTAAAGAAAACCTTTCTACTTTTTCCTCAATTTATCATCAAACCCCTTTATAACGCCAATTTATTTTGACAAATGGTGGCATTATAACGATACTGTATTAGTTATCTAAGAATTTCTGTTTACGTTTCCCTCAATTTATCGTCAAACCACTTAAAAATGCCATAATAATCCCTGGACAGGTAGCTATAGGGGCGGTATAACGAGGTTTTCCTGTATTTCAAAATAAAGATTAAGCTATTGTGACAGCCAGTTCTTGCAAGGTCTGGGGAATAATAAATAAGCTCAAGTCCAGTTCATTGTTTCTAACTCGTTATATCTATTTCATGTTTCTTTAGGTAAATCTCAGTCTCCAGTCTCATCTCTCTAAATGTCATCCCTCTGAATGCCATCTCTCTGAATGTCATCTCTCTGACAAGGTCAAGGACACTGGGTCAAAGGTCAATGTCAAATTTTGAAGCAAAATTGGTCGGAATTTAACAAGGAGTCAACTGACTTAAGGTCAAGGTCACTGGGTCAATGTAAAGGTCAAATATTGTATCTTTTTACTGATGAACTTTTGTTTATGTTATTATGAAGCAAAGTTGTTCAGAACTTAACACAGATTTCTAACCAAAGGTCCAGGTTACGGGGTCCAAAGGTTCAAGGTCAAGTTTTGTATTTTTCACTGATGAACATTTTGTTATGATTTTATGAAGCAAAGTTGGTCGGAATTAAAGAATAAGTCAACTGACCAAAGATCAGGGTCAATGGGTTAAAGATCAAGGTAATTTGGATACAAAGGTCAAAGAAAAAGTGGATCTCGGACTTTGACCCTTAAGGCTCTTAATGGGGGAGGTATTTAAGGTGAAATAAAACAAATCAAAGCTTGCACCGGTATTTACATTACTGTTAGCCCAGCAAATATGGAGGTGGAAAGAAACAAGATTCACATCATAGTACATGTAAAATGTATATTTTGCTTCCTTGCAATTCTTTTTGAAGTCCAAATGTCAAACTTCAAGCTCAGCTATATGGTCAGATTGCTTCTTGATAATGGATTGGGCCCTTACTGACCTGTCAGTGTTCTAGTTACTGAAAAAATTTTCATGAAACTTCATACAAGTGTTTGGTAAGGCAAGGCATTGGACAAGTTTGCGTCCCCAGTTTCTATGTTCAAGGTCAAGGTCACTGTTACTATTTTTAGAAAAATAATGTCATTCTTCTACCGACTTCATTCCTCAAGAGAATTTCATGAAACTTGATACAAGTGTTTGGTAAGGCAATATCTTGAACAATTTGCAATTCAGGTTACTGCGTTAAAGGTCAAGGTCACTTTTGCTATTTTTAGAAAAACTTTGTCATTGCTTTATCGACTTCATTCCTCAATGCAATTTCATGAAACTTCATACAAGTGTTTGATATTGCAATGCCTTGAACAAGTTCGCGTTTCAGGTTACTGCGATAAAGGTCAAGGTCACTTATCAAGGGCCTTGACACACATGTGACATGTGTGCTAACTCCTATATTTTCCACTTTCTGTCTTTGGCTAGACTTTAGTTAGTTCCATTTTGGTTAGACATTATGTTTATAGATTAATTTTCATCAAAGTATGGACGTAGGTATGTTTTGTAAACATTTTCTAGTTAAATTTAGCTCTTTATTAAAATAGCTATTATACATATCTTGGATTAATGCATTTTGGTCTATGGACATTATTACATGAGGTCATATTTTCTTATATATTTTGTCTGATTGTTGATATTTAGACACAAGTACCACTACCACTCCCACCCCAGGTAGGTTACCTTTTCCTCGTTAAGATATTTGCATCAAAGGTATGACTTTGTACTCGGAACACAGACCAGCCACATGTGAACAATCTTTCTGTTATTTTGATAATTTTTAAAATTTTCTAAGACAATGAAAATTCATTCAAACATCTTGAAAAACATCTGAACTTAATGCCAAAAGTTATAAGTATTATTTGACCGTCTGAAAAATAGCTCTTCTGTGTTCTAGGATTTGGTCAATTCCTCAGAATGAAACCTGTCCCTTTGTTATAAAAGATGTGTTACGTTCACTTTACATATCCAGTTTGCTCTCATGTTACCAAAACATCTCCTTGTTTGTTGCTATGCTCTGTATCATCTTTAAAGCTTTAAGTTCCCAAGTAAAAAAGTATATGAAAAATGTCGACACTAACACTAGTCCGCTAGTCCTGGACTAGTAGATTTCAGCAAGGACTAGTGAAGCACCTAACTTACTGGTCCTTTGGACTTGTGAAAAATATGATTTTAAAAATAAGAATTCCTTTTTTAAATCTAGAAAACTGCTTAAAAATAAGATATATTGCATGATAATTGTCAAAATTTTCCTAAAAGTTCACCACGTTTTTATGGCAGTAGTTATCTTAGATCCCCTGCAGTTCATCACTTTTGATGTTTCGTGCTGTAGATCACGATGTTTCCTTATCAGGAAATATTGAACTAATTACATTGACAAAGGACTAGTAAATAATCTATTCAACTAGTCCTGTGGACTACCAAGCAAAAAAAGTTAATGTCTAACCCTGAAAATGTAAAAAATAACATGGCTTTTGCTTTCATGTGATAGCTATTGCTTTCCCCTCCAATGACAGTTTGTATAAATCTGTGTTTGATGAAACAGAAGTGTATTATTGACTTATATAGACCTATAACCAGATTGATATAATATCCAATTATTTTTCATAAAATAATGTTATACCTGTATAAATAATACTGTTATCATGTAATCAAGAATTTTCCATTGTTTAAATTACTTTATCTATTAAACACATTTTACTAATTACGTTCTCTTCATATACGCAATGTTATGTAATCCTGATAGATATATATATATCATAGGAAAGGAGCAAAATTTCAATTTAGTGGTGAAAAGGAATATCATTAGTTAATCTTTTAAGTATCAATTGTTAGAACAATTTCAGCCTCAATATAATGCCCCTCATTTCGTTTGTGACCTCACCTACCATCAACATATTCCAAGGTTCCGTATAACGATATTGTATTAGGTATCTAAGAATTTCTGTCTGCGTTTCCCTCAATTTATCGCTAAACCACTTAAAAATGCCATAATAATCCCTGGACAGGTATACGTAGGGGTGGTATAACGAGGTTTTCCTGTATCTCAAAATAAATATTCAGCTATTGTGAAAACCCGTTTTTGCAAGGTCTGGGGAATAATAAATAAGCTCAAGTTCATTGTTTCTAAGTTCCAGCTCGTTATATCAATTTCCATGTTTCTTTAGTTAAATCTCAGTCTCCAGTCTCATCTCTCTGAATGCCATCTCTCTGACTCTCCACTCCTTGACTGTGTTCTCTATGAATGTCCTCTATATCTAAGTGTGTTCTCTTTCAAACTATCATCTCTCTCTCTCAATCCTACCATAACTACCATTTCTATTGGTCAACTATTTTCTAAGGGTGGGACTTATCCACATAAAATGGACAGCCATCAGATGGTCAAATGTCCACTAGCCCATGAAGGTTCCCAGGCTTCAGTCTGCACTATCAGTTATATCTAATGATACAAATCTCCCTTGCTCTTTTCACTACTCTAAAGTTTGCTTCCTGTCCTTTCATCATCAACATCACCATTCCTACATTCTCTCACAATAACACCTTGTCCTCAACAGCCTGTCTTACATTCTTTCACTTTCATCTGACATCAATTCAATTGCTTTCTCTTACATCAATCTCTCCACTGTTTCATATTCTTAATTATACAACAGATTGTCCACCAATCGTACTATATCGCATACTGTCATAATATCACGGAAATTTAAATATTGTTAAATTATGCATTTAGATCAATTTATGTTCAATGTATTTAACAGCCATCTTTATATCAGTGGTTCCAACATTACAATTACATGTATGTAATATGATATTATGAACAGGAGAAAGAGAAATGCAAGGGCAGACTGGGATGCGAACCCTGGACCCTCCGAACTCTACATGGACACTCTACCAATTGAGCTACTTCGTCCCCGCAGACACGACTATTTACATATTTACAACTTAGTATCTCCTTGCCAAGCACTCATCCAGTGCTTGAAACAAGGGTAGGCAAGCTCGCCAATTGTTTACAGGAGAAAGAAAAATGCAACGGCCAGACCCTGATTCGAACCCAGGACCCTCCAAACTCTAGACGGACACTCTACCAATTGAGCTATACCTCAGGTCGCCAACGATCGACCCCGTCAAGTTCTACAGTTATGATATCTGTTCCATCTGAATTATTTTTTTTTGATTGCAGATCCTGTTTTTCGGTGGTGGCTGGGTCTTTTTCATAAAGAAGTTGTTTAGAGACTATGAGGTAATTATACTTAAAAAATGTCAGCATTATTTGTCTAAGCATTTGTACCAAATATAGGGATTATTGAATTTCAATGGCATTACATAAATTGACTGCCAGATTACCTCCCTTTATCAAAAAAGTGATACTGCATCTTTCAGGGAAAATCCTGGGATATGAGAGCAGTGGGCCATTTTTAGCAGTTTTAAGTCAATATCATTGATTCAAAATTAAGTGGGGCCATTCTATCTAAAATTTAAAAAAAGAGTGGAACATGAAGGGGTTATTTTCAGTGTTGAGTGGTCAATGGCCCCCTCTAGGATTATCCCTGCTCTTTTACTGGATAATGTTAATAAACATTTTGACAATGATGTCAGTCATTTGTTTAGATGTCATTCCACTGTGGGTTTGGGGAAAAGACTTGTTGTCGTTCAGTGTATCCCACTGGTATGATGCAGCTATTCAGAATTCCTATCCAACTGTAGGCAAAAAGACAAGAGAATTGCACTTTAATATAGTTTCCATACATACAGTAGGCTCTGTCACTGTTTAACTGTGGTAAAACTGAGCCATTGGATGGTCTGCACAACAACCATGTTAATGTGTTGGTTGTGAAAAGGATGCAAAACCACTCCAGCAACAAACAAGCCATTGAACTTTGCTGATGGTAGGTCGGTTGGTTAGAGCATTTGTGATTAACATTTCCGAGTTCAAATCTGGTCTCTTCCTTGGCATGTAACTCTCAGGATACTGTTGGTGATTTGTTTGTTTGTTTGTTTGTTTGTTTGTTTGTTTGTTCATTTCATTTACTGTAAACTGGGAAACTTTTGCCCAGTCAAATATTTACCATTCACCCTGAAAATCTGTATATGCCAAGTGATAATTTTGCCCTTGACAAACACTTACTATACATATTGCATGTTATGTACTCATATCCGCTGTTAACAGTTATGATAAATTTGCCCTAATTATCAAGAAAAGCGAAGAAGGTGAAAGTTCCACTGCACATACAGTATTTTTAGCTCACCTGGCCCGAAGGGCCAAGTGAGCTTATCCCATGGTGCAGCATCTGTCGTCCGTCGTCCGTCGTCTGTCGTCCGTCAACTTTTTCCTTTAAAACGCTACTAGTCCTGAACGGCTCAGAGGATTTTGACCAAATTTGGTCTGGA
>JAUMHH010040412.1:0-10023 GCA_032359455.1 Chlamys rubida
ACCCCGTGTGTCGTATTAGTACGCGCACGTCACCACCCTAATTCACTTCACACTATGCTGCCGAGCAGGACGGACATAGTCTTTCCTTCCCAGGTCACTGGTAAGTCTTATAATATTTTATATTTATTAATTGTATATAATTTATTAATGTAACGATATAATAATAACTGTGATAATATATATGTAGTCATGTACATCGTATTCGTAAAGTGAAAGTAGCTGTATATGTATATTGTAACTGAGTCTTAGTCTCGTATCTTTTTGTTAATAGGTTTCTGTGGAAATAATAAACACAACAGACCCTCAACAAGTCTTATAAAGTCTTTACCCAGCCTTTGGGGCTAGAGGGTTACACATCATTAAAACTTGATCCTTTCTTGTAACATTTTTCTTTCAGTTTATATGCAGGATGTTTTCTACAATAACATTTTTGTTTTTCTGGATGCTTTGTCTCGCAGTTGCTTAGCAATTAGTTCTTTCTCTTGTTAATATGTAGAGGTTCTTGCTTTCTGTTTGCTTAAAAGTTCTTTTTTCCTTTCAATTTTTCGATAATTCTCATCAGATCTACGACTTTGATTCGTTGTTGCTTCTTTAAGTTTGAATTTTTCTTTGGTTCTGGCTTTGCGTTTACTTTCAATTTTTCGACAATTCTCATCAGATCTCTGATTTTGTTTCATTACTGCTTCTTTAACTGCTGCAGGTCTAAGATGAAATTGTTGTCTTTGCACGTGTGCTTGACCTTTGTGACCAGCTTGAATTTGACGACATAGAGGAGATATATGTGTCCATGAAATATCACAATCTTTCCTGCGTTGGTAGCTGAACGTAATGTATGTCCCACTGATGCATCTTGGAATTTAACCCACTGATGATGAGTTTGTAGCAAGATTAATTTTCATTAGTTTACATGACGCTCCATTTGTGAGACCATCTTCTGTATCAAGGTGAGATCATATGGGAATCCTTCAGCAAGATGAAGTACCGTTGAAAGTTGTCTGGATGATCGAATTCCATTGGTAAATGATGAAAGTATCTTGCGTTGTAGATTTTCACTGCATGATCCAACAACTGTGTCTTGTGCTTTTATTTCATGAACTTTCTTGTTGGAGAGATGTAAAGCAGAGAAATTATGTGCATCAACTTTCTCTTTTATAGTGAATAAATGTTGAATTTCATGAGGGTAATTTGGTTGTTTTCGGTCAAGAAAGCATGATTTAAGACTTTCTATGTCAGCAGAAGTGTGATGACCTTCTCGGAGTCTGTTAAGGAGAACTGCAAATTCTTTGCTTTCTCTTTGTCTCATTATTTGATGAAGCTCAAACATGTTGAAATGAATTCCAGAGGTTAGTAGCCAACGGCAAATATGAATTGTTTGGTGGAAGGAATTTGTACGAGTCCATGACTGGCTTCAGTTTGAAGAGATCTCCTATTGCTATACTGGAAACACCTTAGATTGTTTAAGTTCTTGAAGCCGCTGGTGTATGTAGTTCAACATGTTGTAGCCAACTATAGATATCTCATCAATAAAAATGAGATAAATTACAAAGCTGATTTCTAAATGTATTCAATGTGCTTGATGGAAGTGGGCGATGCTTGAGGTTTTGGTTTACTGGTATTTTCATGGCTACGTGTATGGTACAGCCATGCATGTGATGTGCTGCTTTTCCTTTAGGTGCCACTATCATTACTGCCGAAGTGGAAAAGTCCTTTCCAGCAAAACTGTTGTAATATTTTAATGCCACTTGGTAAAGTGCCTTTGTTACATGGCTCCTGCCTACCCCTGCACCTCCACTGAATAATCTGTAGATAGGTTTGCTTGATGTCTTTATGTGGTGAATTGTGTCATAGACAAATTCCATTTGCTCTTTGTTTAAGGACCTCATGTGGTGTCTATATTCAATGTCTGGAAGTTGATAGGTCTTTACACGGTCTTCTTCAAATGAAGTTACTTAAATTCCTAGATCGGAACCAAGGTCATAATTATCTATTACTGGCGAAGAAAAAGATGTGGAAAGCCTGTAGTAAGAGACTGACGGACCAGACTGAGGAAGTGGCCTCATTAAAAACACAGCCTATTGACGAAGACTTGACTGAGGAAGTGGCCTCGTTAAAAACACAGCCAATTGACCTGACAAGCGACGTGACTGAGGAAGTGCCCTCCTTAAAAACACAGCATTATGACAATACTCAAATGAGTGATGAAAAAATCCAAAGCAATGGTCAAAGTATAGCTCAAAGTGATGCTCAAAGTAAAACTCAAAACAATGCTCAAATTAAAACTGAAAGTGATCTGCAAACTGAAACTCAAACTGATACTCAAATTGATTCTCGAAACAATGTTGAAACTGATCTTAAAACAGATGGTCATAAAAAAGTACAAGATGCATCAAAAAATGAAAATCAATGTTCAAAAAATCAACAAAAAGAAGCTAATTTTGAACATCTTAATGAAGCTCGTCAGGAAGTTTCAGATGGAACAAGAAATGATACTCTAAAAGGTGATACAGTTGTCACTCCAACAAAAAGAGAACATCAAGGTAGTTGCCACACAAGTAAACCGAAAGTAAAGGTTAACATAAAAAAACCACTGTACAACATAATGCTAATAACGGATCAGTTAAAAAGGGAAAAAAATCAACTGAAAAAAACACCAAGAAAACAACGTAAAGACAAAAAACTTTACAATATCATGCTCATAACACCAAAATCAAAAAGGCCAACAAAAAAATTGGAAACGAATCAAGTGCCAAATGATAAAGAAATACAGAAAAAGACAAGCAGTAAAAAGATGCATCCTTCGAAAATAAGATTTTCATGTGAAAATGTTACAAATAGAAAAAGAGTCAAAACAAAAAACTTGAAAATAAAACCATGCAAAGAAAATGCAGTTAAGTGTACAAAAACCAAACCAAAAAACAACGAATGCAAAGACTCTGCTGACGTAAAATCCAACAAAGCAACAAATACTGATTCTTTAAAACCAAAACCACATGAAACAAAACAAAATGAAAAGCATTCAAAACACAATCAAGACAGATTTCTAAAACATATCTTGATGAAAAATCAACATGCAAATTATACTTCAGCTTCTTTGCAGACTGTGAATGAAGATTCCAGTAAATTTATTCAACCTAAACGAAAGAGAAAATCTTCCCTTAAAACACACAATTTTGATACCAAGAAACAGAAGATTGAAGATGAAATTTTGATTATTACAGATGAAATGAAAACTCTGGTTCAGAATAAAATTGTGCAATTGACGACTCAAATGGAAACTCCTGCTCAGGACAGCATTGCGCAACTTCCCAGCCTAGTGAAACAGAGGAAGGTCATTCCACAGCACATCTTTGCAAGTTTTTCACAGTCTGATCACAGTTTCCCAAGTATTTCAAGAGGCCGTCAATGTACATGTAATGCACTTATGATGCTCCTGTATTCAAAACGTTACACTTCTTTCACAACAAAAGTTCTTGATGAAGTTTTAATGAAGGGAGATGAACTATACCACACAGTGATTTCTGATCTCCGAGCAAGCCAACAATTCAGATCTTTTTTACTGCAATTTGAAGAACTCCCATCAGTGGTGCAGACCCCACCATATACATGTAACATTGAAAAGCGAAATGTTATAGTTGGAACAATTAAAAAAATGGAAAACAATTCAAATTTACATTGTCTAGATACTGCTATTTGTGAAATGCTGAAAGATAACTCACATGGTTTGATTACAATAGGTTCAATAACATCTGCTTTTTGGACAACTGCTGCTGGATATCTTCATTTTTTTGATTCACATTCACATGGTAGTGATCTGTTGGATGTATCAAGTGGTAAAGCTCTTTTGTGTAACTTCCACAGCACAACACACCTGGTTGAATATATGACACAGTTTTACGCAAGTTTAAACTTGCCTGCTAATGAGCAGTTTGAAATTCAACCTCTCTCGATAAATATTTTGTCTGAAAGTCACCACACATCTACAGAATCCCACTCGGACGTCTTTTCTCCAGAAAATAAAAACAATACAATTGACAAACTGCAAACGTATTTCAAAGATCAGAAACAAAATACTTTTGAAAAAAAATACGAAAGTACTGAGAAATGTCCTGTTATAGAAATATTGAAGTTGAAAACTGTTAAGGACAAGAAAAACATTTACAACATGATGTACAAACGCAGACAAAGATTGAAGGAAAATTTTCGAACAAGTGAAAGAGAAAAAGAGCTTAAAAGTAAACGGAAATCTAGAACAAATGAAGATTTTAAGTTAAATGAAGTTAAAAGGAGACAGAATGCTAGAACAGATCAGCAATTTCGAACAAGTGAAAGAGACAAAGAACTTAAAAGTAAACGCAAAGCCAGGCTTGATGAAGATTTTAAATTCAATGAAGCTAAAACGAAACGGAATGCTAGAACAGATCAACAATTTCGAACTAGTGAAAGAGACAAAGAACTTAAGAGTAAACGCAAAGCCAGGCTTGATGAAGATTTTAAATTCAATGAAGCTAAAACAAAACGGAACGCTAGGAAAGATGATCAGTTTCGAAGAAATGAAAGAGCAAAAGAACTTGTAAGCAAACAGCGTGCTAGAAATTCCAACTATTTCACAGAAAAAGAAAGGATTGCAAAGCAATCCTATAGACAAATTTTAAGAAATGTAATGAAAGAAAAAATACATGCTAACAATAGAAAGAAGGCACAGAGAAAAGATCCAGCATATAAGTCGAAAGAGACGGCTTATAGAAAAGGTGTCAGTCTCAAAGATACTCTTGATAAGTTCCATAAATTAGCTGCTGAGGGTCCAGTTTATGTTTGTACAAGCTGCCATCAAACATGGTTTAAACATTCAGTCACAGAAGTTACTGATAAAATCAATCATTCTTCTCTTTATTTAAGATGTACAACAGGATACATATCCCACAATGATAAACAATGGTTGTGTAGAACTTGCTTGTCCTCTATCATGAAAAATAAATTGCCAACTTTATCAATTGCCAATAAAATGTCTTTCCCTATTAAACCCCCAGAATTAGATTTACATCAGCTTGAAGAAAGATTAGTAGCATTGCGAATTCCTTTTATGCAGATGCGAGAACTGCCCAGAGGTGGTCAATTGAGTATACACGGCAATGTTGTAAATGTTCCAGTAGACATTCAACCAACAATCAAAGCATTACCTCGTCAGTTTGAAGAAACCACAATACCTGTTCGAATAAAAAGAAAAATGTCTTACAAAAAGTGTGAATTTACAGAGAATATACGTCCACAGCATGTTCTCACAGCTTTACACTGGTTGTTCAAAAACAGTGACATGTACAGAGATTCTGGTGTTCAAATAGATGAAGAATGGTATTCGAGAATGAACAAGAATGCTGAAGAAATCGTAAAACCGTTCATGGAAGATTCTCCAGTAAAAGATTGCAAACATTCAGATGATGAAGGTAATGACTCCGACACATTCAGTGAAATAGCTGATGAAGATAGAGTTACTGGCAATGCTGACACATTAATAGAACCAATATGTCCCCAAAGTGATTCCACATACACATTTGCACCTGGGGAAGGTCAAAAACCTTTGAGTTTATATTCTGACAAAGATGCTGAAGAGTTATCTTTTCCTTCCATATTTTGTGGTAGGCGTAGAGTTGACAACTCTGAAAGAGATGTGAAGGTCTATTATAGTGACATTACTAAATGGTAACTCCGAAATGTTGACAGAAGAGCTGCAAATTGTGTACCCAACTTATTCTTCAAGCTGAAAAAAAATCAGATGAAACAGATATCAGATAAAGCAAATTTGGCTATACGAAGGTGTAAAGGCAAGAATAAAAAACTTACTGCTTCAGATGTTCTGAATCCAACACAGGTGAACAAGTTGGTCAATCTTGATGAAGGATTCTACATATTCAGATCTCTAAGAAATTCTCCACCATATTTGGAAAAGCGGAAAAAAGATGTATTTGCTATGATTCGACAACTTGGTTTGGTTCTCTGTCTGCTGGTGACACACGGTGGCAGATTCTGTTAAGAATTCTTGGGAAACTGAACGAAACTGTTTCATACACAGATCATCAAATTAGTAACATGACCTGGCATGACAAAACTCGCTTAGTACAAAAGGACCCGGTAACGTGTACAAGGTATTTTGATAACAGAGTTCAGCAATTTATTAACATTGTTCTGAAATCTGATCATGCTCCCATTGGAATTTTGAAAGATTATTTTTACAGAGTTGAATTCCAACATAGGGGCTCACCTCACATACACATGCTGATGTGGATAAAGGATGCACCTAAATATAATGTTCAATCAAAAGAAACTATAGCTGAATATGTTGAAAAGTATACATCTTGCAATGCAGATGTACCCCATGATCTGAGATCTCTTGTTGACATACAAACGCACAAACATTCAAAATCTTGCCGAAAGAAAGGGAAATCTGTATGTCGATTTGGGTTTCCACTACCACCAATGCCAAGAACAATGGTTTTAGAACCTTTGAATGAAGAACATGAAGCATTGAAAAAAAATACTCTGAGATTCAAAAAAAACTCTGTGACATGACAGCAGAGCATTCAAATTTTCAAGACTTCCTCAAAGATGTAGCACAGATGTCAGAAGAAGAATATATCTTGTGTGTTAGATCATCACTCAAATCACCAAAGGTATTTCTGAAAAGAAAACCAAGTGAAGTACGCATAAATCCATACATGACATCTTTGTTAGATGCGTGGGATGCAAATCATGATCTTCAATTTGTACTTGATCCATATGCATGCGCTGTGTATATTGTAGCTTATATCAGCAAATCCCAAAGAGGAATGAGTATGTTACTTGACGAAGCTTGTAAGGAAGCACGTAAAGGCAACATGGATATTAAGCACCAAGTACGCCATATGGGAAACAAGTTCTTGAACAGTGTTGAAATAAGTGCACAAGAAGCAGCATATCTTACATTGCAACTTCCGCTCACCAAATCATCAAGAGATGTTGTGTTCATCAATACATCAGAGTCAAATGAGAGAACTTTTCTCCTCAAACAAAAAGATGCACTTGAGGCACTTCCACCAGATTCAACAGATATTGAGAGTGACAATGTAATAAAAAGGTATGCCAAACGCCCAAAACAACTTCAAACAATGTGTCTGGCAGACTATGTCTCTGAATTAGATATAACATATCCAAAGCAGAAAAAGTCAACTGATAATATTAATGATGATGAGGTAGTGACATCAGATTCTGAAAATGAAGAAAATCCAGACTTCGATGAAAACTGGACAAAACTTGTATTACCTAACGGTGTGATATTTAAGAAGAGAAAAAACAGAAAGATAATACGCTATGTTCGATACAATGTCAAAAGTGACAGTGAAAATTATTACAGAGAAAAACTTTTGTTATTCTTGCCATGGCGCAATGAAGAACTTGATTTACTTGGAGGATATCAAACATATGAAGATCATTATCATCATGTATGTGGTATTGTTGACTTTAAACTTGCAGAATATGAACATCATACAGAAGAACTTGACATTGCCATTCAAAGAGCTCAAGATGACTTGAGTGATCAATTTGACCAGATTGCACCATTAATACAACATATTGAACAAGAAGATGAGCAGGAAGGTTCAAGCGAAAGCCAACAATTTATATACTACAAACCAGAAAATGCAGCACATGAAGAATATGATATTGGCCAAGACCTTGGTCTCTCACACCCAATTCCACTTCTTGAACATACATCTACTCTCTTACCAAATAAAGAATATCTTGAACTTGTACGAAATCTAAACATGGAGCAGAAAGAATTCTTCTTGCATGTTTTACACTGGGTTAAAACCAAAGATGAACCATTGTATGCTTTTCTAACAGGCGGTGCTGGTGTAGGAAAGTCTGTTGTTATCAAAGCATTATATCAAGCATTAAAAAGACATCTTTGTTCAGAAGAAGGTGACAATCCTGACAACTGTAAAGTACTCCTCTGTGCGCCAACTGGGAAAGCTGCTCATAACATTTACGGCACTACTATTCATGCTGCTTTCGAGATTCTACCTAATCGTGGTTACAAAAATTACCATGTAGATTCTGACACACTAAATACACTAAGAGTGAAATACAGAGACCTGTCTGTTGTAATCATTGATGAAGTTTCTATGGTTGGACACAAGATGCTTTCACTAATCAATGAGTGTCTTCAAACAATTAAAGGAAACCAAAGACAACTGTTTGGCGGAACCAGTGTCATACTTATTGGAGACCTTTATCAACTGAAGCCTGTTATGGACAAGTGGATTTTTGCAGATTTAGAGGAACAAATGGGACCACTTGCTACAAACCTTTGGAAATCATTATTTACTGTGCACGAATTGACTGAAATCATGCGTCAAAAGGATGACAAAGAATTTGCTGAGCTTCTTAACAGGATGCGATCATTAGAAAATGACAACTTGTCTGCTGCTGATCTTGCCTCTCTTAAATCAAGAATCATCAAACCTACTGATGCAAATTATCCAAAGGAAGCACCACATCTGTTCACAACAAATAAACAAGTTGATGCTTTCAACAATGACATTTTCGATCAATCTTCAAGTACAAAAGTCAAAGTGCCAGCACTAGACACAGTCATTGGTGACATACCAAATACTGTCAAAGACAAACTTGTTCGTGCACTTCCAAATAATGTCAGTATTACTGCTGGATTAATGAATCATCTCCCAATTGCAATTGGCATGGCATATGAAATTACTGCCAATTTGAATATAACAGATGGACTTGTGAATGGTGCATGTTGCTATGTACGAAAAATAGACTATAGACAAGCAAACACTGACAGGCCAAGTATTATATGGGTACAGCTTGACGATCAATCTACTGGCATAGAAACAAGGAAAACCTACAAACACTTGCGTACTAATGATGTACAGCTTTCATGGACTCCCATATTTGACACACAACGTAATTTTTTGTACAACAAAAAATCTTTCCTCAGGATACAATTTCCACTAAGACCAGCAGCAGCAAAAACCATACACAAATCTCAAGGATGCACTTTAACAAAAGTTGTTGTGGACATGAGCACTACACGAAAACAACCACACATGCACTATGTAGCACTAAGTCGAGTAAGAAATTTGTCTGACTTGTATTTGTTGAATCTCAATGAGGAAAAGATGTCTGTAGATCATACTGTGAAAGAAGAAATGCTAAGAATGCATTCAGAAGCAGACTTACAATTGTGTTACCTACCACCATACAAACTTTCATCTCGCAAATTGAAAATTGGATTCCTTAATGTAAGGTCCCTACCATTGCATCACAAAGACATCCAAACTGATTTCAATATAATAGGAAATGATGTTTTAGCTTTTGCAGAAACAAAACTTAAACACTTTGACAAAGATGACACCTTGAAACTGCAAGGATTTCATATTGAAAGAAATGACCAGAAAAACACACAAACTCCCCACCATGGCTTAGCAATGTATTTTGGAAATAATATTGATGTATCCAACATTATGTCCTTCAGTTCTTTTGATTTTGAGTGCATGGTGACAAGTGTTAAGAAACATGAAACAACACTTCAGATAGCTGTTGTTTACAAGTCGCCCAAATGTACCTATTCAAAACTGAAATCAGAAATTGAAAAGCACATAAAATCTGTCATAAAAATTGATAATTATTTCATGATCCTTGGCGATTTCAATATTGATACTCAATCGAATGATCAATTTCTTAGGTGGATGGAATGCAACTTCAACTGCAAACAAGTTGTAACTAGTGTAACAACAGATTATGGATCCAGGCTTGATCTTATCTTTACCAATGTACCAGATCCTATTTCAAGTGTTGTGGAATGTTGCTGGTCAGATCATAAACTTGTATATGCTGCACTTTGATTATCATTTGTTGTAAACCTATTGAAACAAATTTGAAGGTAATCCTAAATAACTGGACCTCTTCAATTAAGGTTGTGTTAGAGAGAGAAAGAAAGAGAGAAAGAGAGAGAGAGAGAGAGAGAGAGGG
>JAUMHH010040423.1:0-10022 GCA_032359455.1 Chlamys rubida
TCTAAGGTGATTTATAAGGTAATAATGTGGAGTTTTTTTCTGTTGTTTTTCATATCTGCCTGGCTATGACTGGATCTGACTACAGCTTGTAAGTAACAACTTAGCTTTTTATTCTAAATGTTTGTGTTAACTATTCGACGTCTTATTTTCAAATAAGTATTGGCAACCATAGGAATTATACTTACATATCGAAATTACTGAAAACGGTTAAATTATTCATTACTTGGGTACATTATAAGCAATCATTTTGCTCAATGATTGGGAAAATCAATCATATTGACAGTTTATTACATTCTATGTAGAAGTGAGATGATATTGAAAGTGTGATATATTAGGGGATACGTATAAATGCTACGTTATGACATTTATGACATAAACAAACTTCAGATGATGTGAAAAATTGAACTTTTACGTTTACAATTGTTTCGTGACAGTTAGTATTGTGAAATCCCATTATATAAAAGAATACACCTGTTACCTAGTATACAAAATCTATGTGTGCGTGTTTTTCTAAGCTGAATACAAAATGTACGCAGGAAGATGAAAAGTAACAAAATATCAAATAATTAAAAAATGACGTTTAGTTTTTATCTAGAACAACTAAATAATAAGGTATGTTTGATAAAGCCTGATTATATTGAAGCAAAGCTAGTCGTCTTCAATTAAAACTCAATTGATTAAAGTAAAATTGACTCAATTATTAGATTTATTAAACAATGGGTGTGTTAAAGATTTTGTTGAATATTGGAGTGTTAAACAATATCTAAGGTGATTAACCAGGTAATGATGAGGTTTAGTCTGTTGTGTTTTATAACTGCCTGGCTATGACTGGATCTAACTACAGATGGTAAAGAAGAACTTTGCATTGTATTCCAAATATTTTGTTAACTACTTGACGTCCACCTAGTAAGAAGAAATATATAGAATTTCGTTTGGCAACCATACACACTTTTCTTATATATCGAAATTACTGATAACGGTTACATCATTCATATCTTGTCCACATCATTAGCATTCATCGTGATTTGTGATTGGAAAAACATCAATCATATTTACATTATATTATAGTTCATGTAGAGGTGAGAGTTAATATTCAAAGTAACGTAGGGTAATGAATACGAAAAAATACTACATTACAACATTTAATGAGACTTACAAACTTAAGAAGTTGTGAAGAGGTGAACTTCTCACTTTTACGATGATTTCTTGATAGCAAGTATTCGGAAATCCCATTCTTTAAAAGAAAAAAAAATACCACCTAGTATCTACAATCTCAAACTTACAAACTTCAGGAGATGTTCAGAAGTAAACTTCTCACTTTTACGAGAGATGTTTTACAGTCAGTATTGTGAAATCCCGTTTTATCAAATGAAATCTAAATATCGAGTATCCACAATCTCTAATTGTGCTTTTTTTCTAAGCTTAATACAAAATGGACACGGAAGATGAAAGTAACAGAATATCCAATAATTAAAATTACTTTCAGTTTTTGTCTAGTATAACAAAATAATAAGGTATGCTCACGGAATTATGAACCCTTTATCTTTGATAAAACCTGATAATAGTGAAACAAGGCTTGTCGTTTTCAATTAAAACTCGATTGAATAAAGTAACATTGGCTCGATTATTAGTTTGATTAAACAATGGATGTGTTAAAGGTATTGCTGGCTATTGGAGCGTTAAACAATGCCTAAGGTGATTAATCAGGTAATGAGTTTTTGTCTGTTGTTTTTCATATCTGCCGGGCTATGACTGGATCCAACTACAGCTCGTAAGTAAAAACTTTGCATTTTATTCCAAATGTTTGTGTTAACTAATTGACGTCCTCTAAGTAAACTTCTCACTTTTACGATGATTCCGTGACATTAATATTGGAAAATTCCACTTTATTATTGAAAATCTAAATATCTAGTATCAACAATCCCAAAGTGTACGTTTTTCTAAGCTGAATACAAAGTGTACACAGGAAGTTGAAAAGTATCAAAATATCCAATAATTAAAATGACATTTAGTACAACTAAATAATAAGGTATGCTTAAGAGATTATGAACCCTTTATCTTTGATAAAACCTGATTATATTGAAACAACTCTATTGATTAAAGTAACATTGGTTCGACTATTAGTTTGATTTAACAATGGATGTGTTAAATTATTGTTAAATATTGGAGCGTTAAACAATATCTAAGGTGATTAATCAGGTAATGATGAGTTTTTGTGTGTTGTGTTTCATATCTGCCTGGCTATGACTGGATCTAACTACAGATTGTAAGTAACAACTTAGCTTTTTTATTTTAAATGTTTGTTTTAACTACCTGACGTCTTCTTTTCAAATAAGTACATATACTTTCGTTTGGAAACCATACACGCTTTACTTACATATTGAAATTACTGAGAACGGTTACATCATTCATACTTTATCCATCATAAGCATTCATCTTGATTAGTGATTGGAAGGAAAACAATCATATAAACATTGTTTTACATTCATTTCATATAGAAGTGAGTTTATATTCAAAGTGTCATAAGCTAGGGGATACAACGAAAAATGCTACATTACAACATTTTATGACACTTACAAACGTCAAAATATGTGAAGTGAAATGTTTCGATTGCGATGATTTCGTATCAGTGAGTTTTGTGATATCCAATTAGATCAAACAATAAACGTATTACTTAGTGTACACAATCTCAATGTGTGCGTCCATTTCTAAGATAAATAGTTATACAACATGTACACAATGAGTTGAAAAGTAACAAAATATCCAATCATAAAAATGACTTAGGTTTTATTTAGTCCAACTAAATGATACGGTATGCTCAAGGAATTATGAATTCTTTACCTTTGATAAAGACTGATTATACTTAACAAAGCTTGTCGCTTTCAATTAAAACTTTATTGATTAAACTTACATTGACTCGATTATTAGTTTGATTAAACAATTGGTGTGTTAAAGGTTTTGTTAGATATTGGAGCGTTAAACAATACCTAAGGTGATTAATCAGGTAATGATGAGTTTTTGTCTGTTCTGTTTCGTATCTGCCTGGCTATGACCGGATCTACCTACAGTTGGTAAGTAACAACTTTGCATTTTATTCCAAATGTTTGTGTTACCTACTTGACGTCTTCTTATCAAATAAGTACATAGAATTTATTTTGGCAACCATAGGAAATATACTTACATATTGAAATTACTGAAAACAGTTACATCATTCATATCTTGTCCACATTATAAGAAATCATCTTGCTCAATGATTGGGGAAATCAATCATATTGACAGTTGAGTACATTTCATGTAGAAGTAAGATAATATTGAAAGTGTGATATGTGGGGGATTAACAAACTTCAGAGGATGTGAAGAAGTGAAATGTTTACGTTTACGATGATTACGTGACTGTAAGTATTGTGAAATCCCATTATATTAAAAAATAATCATATCACTTAGTATCCACAATCTCTATGTGAACGTGCATGTCTAAGATAAATATAAATTCAAAATGTACACAGGGATTTGAAAAGTAACAAAATATCCAATAATTAAAATGACTTTTAGTTTCTATCTAGTATAACTAAATAGTAAGGTATGCTCAAGGAATTATGAACCGTTTATCTTAAATAAAACCTGATTATATTGAAACAAGGCTTGTCTTCAGTTAAAACTATATTGATTAAAGTAACATTAACTCGACTATTAGTTTGATTTAACAATGATGTGTTAAAGGTTTTGTTGGATATTGGAGTGTAAAACAATATCTAAGTTGATTTAACAGGTAATGATGAGTTTATGTCTGTTGTGTTTCATATCTGCCTGGCTGTGACTGGATCTTACTACAGATCGTAAGTAACAACTTTGCATTTTATTCCAAATGGTTGGGTTAACTACCTGACGTCTTCTTAGTTAAAAGAAGCACATAGAAATTCATCAGTTATATCTTTTCCACATCATTAGCAATCATCTTGATTAGTGATTGGAAAAAAACAATCACATTTACATTATATTATATTTCTCGTAGAGGTGAGTTAATATTCAAAGTGATATATGTTAGGTGTTACGAAAAAATACAACATAACAACATTTTATGAAACAAACTTCAGAAGTTGTGGAGAAGTCAACTTCTCACTTTACGATAATTCCGTGACAGTGAGTATTGTGAAATCCCATTATATTAAAGATAATCGAAATACCTAGTATCCACAATCTCTAAGTGTGCGTTTTTCTAAGCTTAATACAAACTGTACACAGGAAGTCAAAAAGTAACAAAATATCCAATATTTAAAATTACTTAGTTTTTATCTAGTACAACTAAATAATAAGGTATGCTTAATGGATTATGAACCCTTTATCTTTGATAAAACCTGATTTAGTATAGAAGCAAGGCTTGTCGTCTTCAATTAAAACTCTATTGATTAAAGTAACATTGTCTCGATTATTAGTTTGATTAAATAATTGGTGTGTTAAAGGTATTGTTGGATATTGGAGTGTTAAACAATACCTAAGGTGATTAATCAGGTAATGATGAGTTTTTGTCTGTTGTGTTTCATATCAGCATGTAGCTATATAGAGATCTACAGGCAGATACGGTTGTAAACATGTAGATATCATAGAATAATTCTAAGTACTTATGTGCATCAATCTACACGTTAAGTGGCAGGGTATTGTTTATATGGTTTTAGTTTCTAGATCTAATCACATTGCAGCAGACTCAATTATTATGTGATTTTTATCGTGATGACTTTAGCATAGTCATAACGATATCACATCAATTGACGTTTGTTTCAGTGCTAAATTGTTTGAACTTTTGACGTCATGTAATGAAAGTTGATAAATGGCTCTGTAAAACACAAAGTCTATTCATAGGTTCCCTGTCATATCAAGAGATTCACCATATGGCTTGTTCTAGATAGTACACATTTTCTAGACTATTAGTTGGTTATTTAAAAAAAAAATTGCAAAGTCATATTTATGCACATGTTAGGTAATATAATGGCTCTGAAGAAAGTGTGTTTATATATCTAATAAATATCGATGGAGAACATGGGGATTCCATCTGGTAAGGTTGTCTGTTTATGATTTGCTATATATATTTGCTAGAACGGTACCAAACACATACACCTCTCATTGATCAGAGTATATAATAATAATCCAGAAATACTTGCGTCTACAATTATAACTGTTATAGTTCGAAAAATTTAAATTTAAATATGATGAAAAGTTTGCGTCGAATACATTTTTGTGAAATTTGTCCATAAAATATTCAAACAGACTTTTTTACATAGTTTCCCCAGTAGTAGTATTCCTGACAATCTTTGTTACATATTTGGTTCTCTTTTCCAACACTTGTTCTAAGTTTCGTGATTTTGTAGACAGGCAAACAGAAAAACTTGAACAACCATAAATTTCCATTTAAGTGGTTTCAATCTACATTACATTCACACTGTTAAGTTACCCCCATGCTCGATTTCAGTCTTCGGTATATCCGGTTTTACCATAAATGAAGACTGGTTATCATCATAGAGTATATATGACATACGTAAGTTAATATATTTGACGGTACACCTAAAGACGAAAATTGCATTCGGTGCAGAAAGAGAAATTCCCTTTGGAACCTTTGTGAGGGTTATGTGTCTTAATTTTTCGACATTGAAACGTTTGTATTTAATTGTTCTTGCCTTTTTATTAATCTTCTTTTTGTTAGTCGAATATGTGTAAATATTTTAACATTTTCCTTAACAGTAACTCCTGAGTATAAAAAGTACGTAGCGCTGTTTAAGGGATTAAAGGAGAGATACCGGCACATACGAGTAGTCTTCACCGGCCGAGAGGGTGCCGGGAAGACGACCCTCTGTGGCAGGGTCAAGAACGAAGAAGTCGATCTAAAGTTGCGTCTGCCAACTGTGGGAGCTGTTTCTCATCCTGCTTGGTTCTTTATTGACTGGAAATCCAAAGAATGGATGTTAAATACTGATCAATCGCCCACGAGCGTGATTAAAGCACGTATGGGTACATTGATGAACATGGACACATTAGAAAAAGAAGCTAGTTTGCAAGCAGGTAATTTACTGACACTTTACATTAAGTCAATGGATATAACAGTATGTAAGTTATGACACACATTTTATGCATGTTGTGGTTTCCATTGACCCCATTTTTACTGACTTCACAATGTAAATGTTTCGTTATGTCGTACAAAACATCATAAATATAACTTAATCAAAAAAAACAAATTAAGAACAATCTTCATCGAGACTTCACAATGGAAATGTTTCTTTATGTCCTACAAAATATATTTCATATAACTTAATAAAGTAAAAAAACAAAACAAAAAGAACGAGCTTCATCGAGACTTATTCTTATGTTTCATTGTATGATATTATAGGGTCACAAGACGGCTCACACGGATTACCTTTGTCAGAAAACCTTGCAGCAGACAAAGGTGAAACATACCACGAATCGTTGGCAGTCAAATTTGCTTCATATGAGGCCAAGGCTGATGGAGCATTTCTATCTTTGTGGGATATGGGTGGACACACGTCATTTCAAGCGTCACACAATGTCTTTCTTTCGTCACATGGTGTATACCTTCTAGTCTTCAGGCTGACAGACTTTCTCAAAGACAAGTTGGAAACTGGTAAGTAAATGAACGATCCAATTTTTATCTTTTCAATGCAAGTCCAAAGATATCCTTACAGCATTCATCTTGCAAATAACAAATAAATGTAAGCTGACTGGTTTCTCCGTTTATAAAGGATATTCTACTGGTATCTTATCAAAATCAAGAATGAAGTCAGCCTTTAAAGCATCGATGGGGACAGAAACGAAGACTATAAATAAAAACTGTTTTGTAGATATTAAAACACACCATAATATTTAACAACAGGTGGTTGCAAGGGAAAAAAAGATACTCGTAATTATATTTGTTTGTATTGACGAGAAGGTAGAACTGTGAATAAGGAGAGGGTACAGGAAAAAAGAAGATGCATTTTTGAAATTGTTAGGGTGTGGAATGAAAATGTATTATTTTAGTATTGCATATATAAATGATAATATTTTGCAGTGAAACTGTTATCATATTTTACTTATACATCTTATTTGAACATTAATGCGATGAATTAAACGGTAAGGTAATGAAACGGTGTCCTTAAATAATTGAAGGATACGTGTTGATTTTGTTTCGATTATTTGCTTTAATAACTGGTGTATCTTTTTAACGGGATAACACCTTATGGGTATAGCAGATGAAATCAGAGAAAAGAAGAAAATCTAAGACGAAGTAAATGCCTGGACCTTGGCCATTATGAACATCAAAGCATGTTCTGATTGGCAAGCGTCGATGAAAAATAGCTTAGTACAGAAAGCGAGGTTACAATCCTTTTTCATTGGATTGCTATGTTTTTATTTTGGAAAAGAATACAGAATGAAATCAGACTACAGTGTTCTATGACATTGCAGTTGTCCCAGTAAGAATATAGATTTGGCGTGAAAGAAACTCTGAATCCAGGGATGGAACTGGTGAACAGCCAGTCTAAGACTTTAATCAATTTGACTTGCTTTGCTACAGGAAGTTACAGTACATCCTTGATAGGGCTATGCTACAAGGCTTATTTTATTTGCATTTTACGGGTTGGGCTGTGTTTGAAACTAGCGGAGCAAGAATATTTACTTAATAAATTAATCAGATTTAGATCAACATGAATATATTAGTATCTTATATTATTCTACATGGCAGTAGGAGTTACATGTAACTTGTAAAACACAATATGTTACCAAAAACGAACGTATCATGTGTAATATACTGAGATTAAAATTCGAGCCAACGTTTGTCAAACGTCAGCCCACAGGAGAGATTTCTTAATCAAGCAAATAACACTGTAACCACACATTGGCTTTTATTTTTATACATAACGCATCAAACGGGAAAATCATTTTTGAGACAGAAAAGTATTTTGTTTTATTTATTGATATACAAATGTTAATCAGTTTTACTTTTATGAACTCTACTTTATGATAATTGACGTTATCTACACATCACATGTTCTATATTCATTAGCTCTTCAACTTTTATTATTTTAAACCCTTTCATATTTTGATTATTTACACATACCGTGCTAATGCTTTTAAACATATTCATTTTTATCTGATTTTATCTACACTACTCGAATCATGTCTGTTTAAAAAAACTCACCATGGCCCTAAATGACCATAGTTGTCGATGGGCCGTTAAACAAGAACAAACCAACAAACAAACCAAACAAACTACTTTATGTATTCATCATTATTTTCTTAAATTCATTCTTAATTTTATATGTAGTATATTGTTTTGATAATTCAATATATCTTTAATGTATATACACTAACACGCAAAAGGTACGCAATCTCCCATAAATGTCCAAATATTTTTAATATTAATAAACTATTGTTATCCGTGTTCAATAGCATGGTATCATTCATATTCACCATTAATTCACGATTGATTGAACTCTGTCACACTTCGCGTTCTCGTGTCTGCAAGTCTTCAATACATAGCCCGATTAGCACGTGCACCGATACACGTGGCCGCATTGCTGTCTTCACAGACCTTTTAATCATTCTTCATGTATCGGGTAAGGATAGTCCGGTAAAAAAATCGTTTGTGATTACGTCAAAATGCCTAGACTAACTAACAATACACGCAACAGGGCAGTGCAGCTACTATTGGCTGGACACTCCCAAAATGATGTGGCAAGAGTACTGAATGTCCACAAAAGCACACTATGTCGTCTTTACAGCACTCTTAGAATAGCTAATACAACTGCCGACTGCCCTCGAACTCGCAAACCGAAGGTCGGCTCGTCAGGATCGGTTCATGCTGTTGCAGCACTTGCGCAACCGGTTCAGAACTGCACAAAAAACTGCAAGTGAGACACCAGGGACACTCAATCCTCAAATAAGCCGAGATACTGTGCTGAGGCGTCTCCGTTCCTACGGCATTAGACCGCGCCGCATTGCAGTGGGAATGCCCCTGAACCGTCATCGACGCGACGTCAGACTCCAATGGCTCCAGCGACACCGTCCAAACGTGTTTCCTATGCAACAATGGCGACGTGTACTCTTCTCCGACGAGTCACGATTCACGCTTTACCGCTCAGATGGGTGTCAGCGTGTTTTTTGACGTCCTGGTTAACGATAACCGCATGATGGAACGCGCCAGGTTTGGTGTTGACAGCTTTATGGGTTGGATCTGAAGTGGCCGCAAAACCCCTTTAGTCGACATTGAAGGCAATTTGACAGCTCAAAAGTGCATTGACGTTATACTACAACCTGTTGTCGTGCCGTTTGTCCGCCAACATAACGTAATCTTTCAACAAGACAATGCTTGATGCCATGTGGCGAGCCGTGCAATGGACTATCTTCACCAAAACAATGTCGACACGTTTCCTTGGCCCCCATACAGTCCCGATATCTCGCCAATAGAGTAGGTGGGGGACAAGTTGTATCGATGCATTCGAACGCGCCAAACTCAACTAGAGATTCTATCCGCTCTGCGCCAGGCGCTTCTGAAAGAGTGGCAGAACATCCCTATAGCACAAATAAACCGTCTTATCAACTTTATCCATCGCATAATTGGAGCTGCAACAAACGCTAACGGGGTCATACTCGTTATTGAAGTCGGAAAATTCCAATGGCCGTCCCCTCTTCAGTCTTCACTGTTGTCTTGCCAAAGAGATTTTCGCTAGCGCTAAATTAACTGAATAATCTAATAGCATAGATGTGTATCTTTAATTGTCTATGTTACATAAACGGAACTTTTGAATGAAATATTTAAACTAAAACGAAAATTAGAGGTTGCGTTTCTTTTGCGTATCAGTATATTTAAGGAATGACCAAGATTTTGTTTTGGTATATACGGTTTATACCGAAAACAATTGTGCACTTTCGCGGATTTATGCAAAAAAGTGCAAATTTTTTCCGGTATATACCGTATATACCAAAACAAAATCTTGGGCATTCTTTATAATTTAATTTTAAAAAAGTAGACAAACACG
>JAUMHH010040434.1:0-10021 GCA_032359455.1 Chlamys rubida
GATTGTTTAATGCTAACGGAATGCATTATTGAATTTGATATACAGTTTGGTGTGGCAGCCATATTGGAATGTCATTATCGGTCGTTTGCGCGTATAGCAGGAATCGCCAGATACGTCAATGATGTGTTTTGCATATTATTTATGTTTTTAAAGTGTGCATATCGGTTGCCCACACCTTCGTAGAAGCTAAGGTATGATTTATAGTTTTATATTACGCGGTGAGAGCGTGAAGGATCATATTTACTTATCATTGACGTTCTCAGCCAGAATGTTCAATGTCAGATTAGCTTAGAAGCTCATTACATGTATGTAATACAAACTAATATATTGCCAAATTTTTGAAACTCTTCAATCTTTTTTGTGTTTCCTGTCTCTAAGTAATACTTGTAAATCTGTATAGATAGTTTTGGATTTGAATTTCGATTTTGTATTCTGTACTAAATGAATGTTTCGGGTTAAGTTGTCTATAAGGTAATCAGACAGACCAACTAGGCCTAAGTATTCGTACGTCATTGCTGTTGGCATTGATCGCAGGGATTTGCTGATATGCGTTATATTATTAGAAGTTATGATATATTTGTTAATAACACTTTATGATAAAAACTGCATTTTCAGCATTTATTAAATTTCATTATATGACTTGGAAGGTGATAATTGTTAATAACTCCCTTCCAGTATACATATCAAATTTTACTACTTGGCTATCAAACAAGATATTTACTTTGATGTAGTGAATACGATGATTGACATTCGGTGGTATCTACCCGTGACGATGAATATTCTTGGAACGTTTGATTTGGTGACAATTGTCATTCTCGGGTAGATAAATAATCTCATTCATTTGCAAAAGGCATTAATTGTAGAATATCCAAATGACCAACACCAATAAAATCCAGCACTGACGAGCACTTGCTAAGCCATTCTCAGGAAACTTCCGCACACGTAGTGAATACGGTGAAAACTTCACATATAATACACTGTAAATACAATGTGTAAACATTTTTTTATTAATACATAACGTTTGTGTTAGTGACCGCTACTGATGCAATGCTGTGCTGATGTTTGTTAGTATGTATACCACTACCCAGTATTTCAGTCACAACCACATCCATTAATGTTATTTATATATTGCTTGCGAATGACGTAATGAAATGTTTGTATGAATTCATGTAACATATCCTACACCTTCACGATGAGTCAAAGTGGCGTTTGAATGTTCTTGTAATATTTGTCCGCCATCATGACGTCACATGTAAAAAGTTTGTGTTCACGTAAAATATGACGTAAAAGTCAGCATGTACACATACTTTTCTGACATCATCACGTTGATTGAGTACATTATTTTCTATGACGTATACAGAATATGTGTACATGCAATACAAAATACGCGTATGACATCCGTAGTAGTCACAATTTACATTTATGCTTCATTTGATGCAGTTCATAATTGCAAAGTGTCGATCGCTGTTACTAGTCGGCAGTGAATGGAAGACGGTTGATTTGACACGTGTACATCGACTCTAATATATTGCTACTTACCGATATATCCCCAAAAATCGCATTAATAACAATGTAACACAAGAAAAGTTATTACCTCCCATTACCCAATGTATTACATAGCACTTAAGCTTAATCTTAAGATTATAACACTACTGTTTGTTATACCGAGATTTTCACACCGTTAATCACAGCAGGTCATAATCCGTACTAGACAGACAGGTTTTACTACGTAAGAAAGACTTAAACACAAAACGGGCATGCGAACCATTTCAACTCATCCGTGTTGCTGTTGTGTGCTCCGCGGAGTAGACGCCTGCTGTCAGGTGTTAGAAACGTCCGAGGGATCATCACTGCTGGATAGTTTTACGCACGTATAATCAACCTTCCTGTGACCATTTTCACAATAAATAAGCACCTAATATATACATGTTAATAGAGGCAGCGTATTGTTCTAGTTGTCTCATTACAAAATTCCAATAGATCATACAAACTATTGACAATAAAAGCGACCTAATGACATTGGTATAGATGTTCGAAAATGACGAGTATAGATATTATATCCCAGGCTTCAGGCCACTGCCTGGCCATCCCGGTCCTTGAGCATTTGATAAAGCTTCACCTGTCTCTTTGCCGAAGTATCCACGCCGGATAGATCTATCCTCTCGTCCGGCACTCTCAGGTACCGACACTTATTCAAGTCTTTCCAGAGTTCTAACATTTTCTGTTTGTACACTTCTTCATTTGAGAATGAGGTGGCCATGTTTAGACGTGACCTTCCCGGAAGTAGTCTCTTCTTTGGTTTGGGTCGGATACTGGGCATGTCATCCTCGTCGTCGTCGTCGTCCACTTCATCTTCCCGTTCCACCGTACTGTCCGGAAAATTGAAGTGTGCCACGGCGTTAGTCCAGTCCGGTGAAGGGTTAGCCGCGATATAATCATTTAGCCTCACCATAAAATCATCTTTCCTGTCCTTGAGAGATTTATAGCGGAGCTCCTCCTCGAGTAGCATCTCCTGTCGCCGCTCCTCGTACAAGTCCTCCCCTAGGTTGCTATCTATGGAGTCGTCAGAGAAACACGCGGTGGGCGCAGGCGCTGTTTGCACGCGAATGTCTTTCTCGACAGCAGTATGCGAAGAGTATAAAGAGTGAGACGGCATGACTGTCGTGGTTGGAGACCTTGGAGGTTGTCCAGAAGGGCGAATTGCCGTTTGAGGGCGCGCACGTTTAACAGAATTCTCAGTGGCCACAACGTTCACAGCACTTGTAGGTCGTCCACCATCGATTGAGTTACGTCGCTTATGCAACAAAGGTTCTGGAGCATCAATGAAAGCCCCTGTGACGGAATTACTCCGACCTAGTCTGGGCGGAACAGTATCGGGGCGGGGCGTGCCATTCTTACTGTCCATGGCCGTTATAGGGAAGGGGTACACACTCACAGCACGTGTCGGCTGGCCTTGAAGCTTGAGTCTCTTGGCGGCCGCTGCGATTTTGAGCGCACTACTCAGATTCACAGTGTTACTGTAACACTTTAGCTTGCCTTTCGCGTCTAAATCCTTCAATGTTGAGATTTCATCGGCGTTTAAATTTGATTTTATACGCGACACTTTCTCCTTGAGGCGTTTGTAGTTGACCTTGACGATCCTGTGGTCAAGGTTAAGCAGTTTAATTGAATAATCCTTCTCTAGCTGAAGAGTCTGCATGGATTTCTCCAGGGTCCTCTGCTGCTTCAACTTGTACCGGATGACCGCCTTCTCGTGGTCATTATCTAGGCGGCGCTGTCCAGACATGGCGCCGGTCATGTGATCACCTCAAGATCTGGAAAACATATAAATATACATACATATTTCATATATACAAATTAAGAAGTGTACATGTAGGTACATGTAAGTCAAATGTTTAACGTTACCCTACTGTAGAAAACACTTAACGAAATATTCGAATCGTCAGCAAGGCAAACATGCTTTAGCTACAAAAGGATCTTAGAGTACACAGTGGTATACAAAAGACACGGGGTTCAATTACACGGCGATCGGTTCCACTAGAGGAAAAGTATAGGTACTGCTTGAGCTAATTGACCACTTCATACATTTATACCTCTTTAATGTCCAAGTGACATGTTTGAAATAAATGGTACAATTTGTACATATACATGTAGAATCACAATGTGTACCCAAAACAGTCGAATATATATCTAACGGTCCATGCATTCACACACCAATTTCATCATATATCATCTGCCCCACGATTTGTTTTAACATATTTTATTGTAATTTATATACAATACATCTGCCCCACGTACAAGGTGATACGGTGGTCAAGTTATCCTTTGTTGTATGTGAATATGACTAAAGGAGATGAATTTAAGGACATATACTCCCTTAGTTCCAACATTTATATTAGAGTTACCCCCCTCATGTTTAAAATGGTATTTACTTCAAGTGTGTGTCCATGTGTAGATTTCAGATGTGTCATCAGTATATACACTCAACTGTACAAGATATTTTACAGTTTTTAATGAGGATTCCTGTTCCCATGATATACTTGCACGGTAATCTTATTGCATGCAAATATCTAAATATAAGCTACTGCATGGTCCCTTAGTGGTATTTATGAAGACATATTTGGTCATTCGGCATCACTTGAGGAAAAGCCTGACTATTTGAAATACGTTTATATTTGTGAGCATAAACATGAACATGCTGCGAATTCGTTGTCTTTACATGTTATGGCCTCAAATTAAAACGCTCAAGGTGGAAACCATCGGTCATTTTCCTCAAAGGTATAGATTTCTGCTGGTCGAACATTTTGTTCGTTTGACCGTATTTTTCTCGTATCAAGCTCCTTTAGCACATAACATTACGTGTTATTCCAAAACCATACAATGTATAGAAACTATTTCTTACCTGGCCATGTTCGCTTTCCGACAACCAATCCGTATATATAGACAATGTACATGTAGATATACATACATGAGGCTTTCTGAACAGTACCCTAACACAAACCAGTCTGCGATTGGCAGACACCTTTCTGTATTACCTTAGAGTCAATATTTACCGAATCTCCATTTAGCATTTACTTCTATCATTTGTTAGTGTTGCCTGGTAGTGTTATAGATTTCAGATTTATTTTAAATGGTAAATATGAGCTTGTATTTGCTCAGATATCCCGTAAATATGTTTGGTGAAGGCCCTGTGCTGAATACATTGCGCGAGGGATTCACGCCCCTCTTCATTATTGTAAAAGCTTTCACGTTCTGTACGTACATACAATAGCGGTACTACGTTCACGGCGTAGAAACTGGAGTTATTAATGACTGTAGGCTATTAACACCTCCGTGAATTGATCGAGAGCCTCACTTAAATGTACGGAAGTGAAGTGAAGTGTACTTGAAACTATTGGTCATTCCGAACAGTTAATAATACAAGCTACTCAATGTTATACACTATATTATCCACTCATTTACTTGGGCAACGTAACCATTTATTGACATATCATTGCTGAATTTTTTCTCGAAAACTCCTATAGTTATAATACATATACAGTGTGTTTTATTTTTTAAGCATAACACTTTTCCCCTGAAAATACTACATACTTCTATTCATTAGAGGGTGATAGTGCCTAGAATAACACTGATAGTGATACCTACAGGGTGATCCTATACAATGTCCCCCTACAATGAATTTAGTGTTTATCTTATCATATCGAAAGTCAATAACCAAGATATTTTCATTATATAACAAATTGGTGTTCACGCCATTCTTAAACAAAAGGAATAGTAATTTTAAAACTTCTACCATACATAGGTGTAAGAATCAATCACTCTAGAAAAAGAGCATGGCAGCTGAAACCAATCGCAACCGTATGCGCATCTTGTTGGCGCAGTCAACATTTTTACTGTCACCCGTTGCTATAGCGCTGCGAAGCACTCTTCAGATGACACAATGAATGGGAAAAAAACAATGTATTTCGACCAGTCAGATTACAGGTTTTCATATAGGGAATAATGATATATTGTACAAATCTTCCGTTACGGTAATCATAAACTCTTTAACATTGATAATCCGACGTTCCTGCTTATCAAATGACCTATACAACTAGTACTGAAAATAAGCTGGTCACTGACACCTGACCAGGACAATCACAGAATGACCATATCTAAGTCAAGTAGTGTCTGAGAGGGGTGAGCGAAATCATGAACCCTACCAATTGCATGTATATTGGTTCAATCTGAGATCTTAGGGGGTAGACAAGCGCTCAGTAATTAGACTAAGTAGTGTATTACATGCATGCAGTAGTAAATGTACACTGTCAATACAAATACTAATTTCACTTGACAAACTCCGTAATCATTGTGGTAAACAAATATGAAAAAGAGCAAGAAATAATTAACTAAATTCCGGATTTTATAGCTGCATATTTGTTTGATGTGTCGAGATATAATAATGGTGTAAGAATTAGAATTAAGTTTCCGATTTCAAACATTCCTGTACAATTATAAAAAGAAACATGCATACTTTAGTGTTTTAATACGACAAATCTGTATAGACATGTTGGTTGTATTAGTTCAATTCATGTAAAATAATTATATAATGGCCTTCAAATTGTTTAAAATTAAAATATTTTCTTAAAATATTTTCAGATGAATGCTCAGTGAGGAAGCACAAAAAAATCCATAGATATGAATTAAACATGATGCGTATGCTTAAAATAATCACAAGCAATCAAATGATACGAATGTAACCTAAAAAGATTGATATTACAATAATCGGGGTTTAAATCACATATTACCTACAAATGCATGAATACTGAATTTGAAATACGCACTCAGTAAATTAAAATGAAGATATGCACCCTTGAGCATGTCACAATTTAAAAGATAGACGAATCACTCTCCCAAAATAATCCGAAACCCAGAAATAGTTTCCTAAAATTGTTGACAAACATCTCAATATAATTTTTTACCCACGTTATACAAGCATTAAATGACTACCTATATTAATATCTAAGGTATAAGACACTTTGACAAGCTAGACACACACGAGTAGACAGGTATTCTCTACAGTATGTGCTGAGCGTAATCGACTGACAATCTCGTTAAGAAGTAAAGAAAAAGTCCATAATCACCCACTTTTAGTCCGAGCGCGGTTGATTATAACTTATTATATTACTCCCTTCAATATGATCCTTTACTCAAGCTGTCACCACACGGGGCGGTTCAGTGGGTACAGACGATATCCACCTTTATACAGACATTAACACAGATATTGGATTAGTATTTACATTATATTGAATATATTTGGTAATTGATTTTCATCTCAACGTAATTAAATGTAAACAAAATGAGATTTCGGCGGAGTGCAAATAATCTTTTACCAAGCTTAAACTTGTCGATGCTCTTAAAAGACCTTTACTCAAATACCACTTATGAATGAAAAAAATTGCCTTTTGATTATAGAAATACAACGAATTGGATACAATTACAGAAAGCATTAGGCAGCGCTGGCCTTTTTCGTTAACAATGGCCATTAAGAGTGAACTGTACTAGAGATCTCAGATAGCGGGTCTTGGTAATTCTCTTTCCTTTCACAGCGACGCTTGTTACATGTATGTATGTTTGTGTACCTGTGTAGTCAGTGTGTAATTTATCTACTTGTTCAACACGAACTTCAATTAATCGCCCTGCAGAAATGTCGTGTGTCATATATACCATGTAAAGGTTTATTGTTGGGAGCGAAAGTATACGAACTTCTCAACCTTCACAAGCTTGCCCTTTTAAACTTGCTCAATGGAGAGGAAAATTTCATTTGAATGTGTTAAATAAACAGGTATAATTGATGTTGTATGTAAAATACTATCGAAGTTAATGTTATTGTTGAAAACATATACATATAATTTACATTACAAATTCAATTACAAAGATGGTTTGTCGGATGTTTTTTTCCGTGAACTTTACAAAAGGTTTACAGAAATGTATTAAAACCTTACCATGACAGTAATCGCTCTATGTATAAAGCTGATTTCATTCTCAGAACGTCATCACACCAATTGCCATACGCCATTTATCCCAGAATTGAACGCTATCCACAATACACAAGCATCTTTGAATCCATTCAACACAATATATAAATCAAGGTAAAAACCTGTTCCAAGAAAGTCCCACGCTTGTGGCTTATATAAATGTTCAAAGAGATTTATCGCATGTTTCTCTAGAGAGCGTGACGACCGAACAATTAAAAAATAGTTCTTGGCAAAGTATAATCAGTGTGATAACAATACGCAACGGGCCGTATATAACTTGAACACGTCCAGAGTGGCTCGCAAGAGGGCTCAACATGTCCACCTATATAATCCAACACACTCTCACTCCGTAACGATAATACATACCCGTGTCAGGGGTGGAAACCTATCACGCTTGTTTAAATGCGCCAATTATCGATCTCTGTAGGCCGGACATTCTCCAGATCGATCGGTAGCAAGTCGAAGATAATGGAAGACGCACCTTTAAGAGCGAGGCCGCTTCAGAGAGGAGAACTTTAATGGGTTACCATTGTCTCTAGGACTGTTTCGCTGATCGCCAATACACACAGACATATGTATATATGCTTGTTAGATTTAGCTAGACACCCTGAAGCATTGACTCAGTTACAAAGGATTTAAAGTTTTCAGAATGACATATTGACACAGAGATATTATCTTCTTTGGGCACCGTGTGTTAGTTTTCAATTTCGTTTTTCTGTCTGATTAGCTGTTTTGAGCTCTAGAGTTTTGTCAAACTATAAAATTTGGAGCCTAACGTTCCGCCTTCGACTGGCGAATCATGGAGACCAACTCTGGTCTAGGTATGTCCCTCCACCCTGTCAGACGAGACTCTCACATACAAATATTGACCTGTATCACCGTATCCGTCATCGGTAACATATTGATTGATAGGAAATGCCCTATTCCTAGTATCTAAACACAATAATATACCCGTCATATCAACCAACTGATGTCTGCCCTACCACTTCACGTGACAAGTACCAAACAGTCCACTATCCTCACAGACTGGACATATTTGGTTATTATAAACGTTAAAATGCCAGACCACTTCGTGACACCTTGGATTTGTTGTCTCAGACAGCAGTGGTTAGATTCATACCATGTCTCTCATGACTTGTTAGTCTGTCAAGATTTTACTCATTGTGACAACGTTAAATACCAAACAAATAATAAAAATTTACAAATCTTGAGTAATCCTTAACTTTATATTTTTCCCGTACATCTAATATAACTTTACTAAGAAAACAAAACTTTAAACTTAAAAATTACCTTATATAAGGTACACTCGTGAAATTGGGCCATGAGTATTTAAAACAAGTTCCAGTGAAGTTCAGCAACAACTAATCACAAGTTTTAAGGCCATTCCTTCCATCAATAAGCATTGCTGACGTTAAAGGAATTAACTTCTCTTCAGAGTTTTTCTTAACTTTAGCAATGTTTCCCAATAGAATCACTCAAGTCCAGGAATGCTCGTGAAAGTATTGCCAATGTAGATATATACCTACTCAAAGTTATTGCAGTGATTAATTTAAACAATTTTCTTATTACGTTCGAAAATTACTTAACATCAGTTTGTAGTCCAGTCTATAGCTACTGATCAACTCAAGGGTGATCTGTTTACAACCAGGTCAGGTTGAGTTCAGATATGTCAACACTGACTTACGTTCACTGCAATAACTACTGAAGACCAGCGTAAACCAAACTATTCATTTACACAGTTATATGAATAATGAAGAAGCCCTTCGGATCCGTACTTATCCGCGCTAACATATGTGTTCTTTATCACGTTCTGGTACTCTAACTCCCGAATATGGTACTTGAACCTAAATCTACCCTGGGTGTAAATAAAAACCGGAATTATATCACGACCTCCACTGAATATGCCCCTTACGAAACACTTTTGTGCAGTATGGCCTCATCAGGGACCTGTTATTCGTATCACTTATGGAAATCTTATATCAAATATGTCATCAAGTATATGTACAACCCGAATGAAAGTAATTATAAAAATATATGACTTGATTTAGCCTGATATTCACGAGGGTACGAAGTACCGCTGTTTGTAAAGACGTTAGAGCAATTGAATCATTTCGGTTAATGACTTATAATATACATAATAAAGCTGAATGGATTCCAGGACTCCGTTTTGTTGGTCTTCATTACATAACGTAACAACAGACAAAACACACTTTTAACCATTGGTATTTGCAAAATTATTGAAATTAGAAAAAAAAGAACAGTTTTACCATTCAAATTTATCATTGTTATGTATAAACTATAGTAACTCACAAACAGAAAAACGTGAAAAGTTTATTAGAATATATGTCACCTTGCTCTGATACCCAACGCCTCTCTAAAAAGCTCTCCATGACGACATTTGTAAAAATAGCTTTTTAAAATGTAAATGTGAGCTTAAACTTGGTTAATTAATGCAGGACACATTTCAGAGGTACATGTACATACAAATGTGTGCATTAAAATAT
>JAUMHH010040445.1:2712-19350 GCA_032359455.1 Chlamys rubida
TCTGATAACCAACAAAGGTATCAGTCTGATAACCAACAAAGATATCAGTCTGATAACCAACAAAGGTATCAGTCTGATAACCAACAAAGGTATCAGTCTGATAACCAACAAAGGTATCAGTCTGATAACCAACAAAGATATCAGTCTGATAACCAACAAAGGTATCAGTCTGAGAACCAACAAAGGTATCAGTCTGAGAACCAACAAAGGTATCAGTCTGAGAACCAACAAAGGTATCAGTCTGATAACCAACACAGATTTAGTCTGTTAAATAACAACAAAGGTTTAATCTGTTAAATAACAACAAAGGTTTAGTCTGGTAAACAACAAAGGTTTAGTCTGGTAAACAACAAAGGTATCAGTCTGATAACCAACAAAGATATCAGTCTGATAACCAACAAAGATATCAGTCTGATAACCAACAATGGTATCAGTCGGATAACCAACAAAGGTATCAGTCTGATAATCAACAAAGGTTTAGTCTGTTAAATAACAACAAAGGTTTAGTCTGGTAAACAACAAAGGTATCAATCTTATATATTTGATAACAATATAAATGTAAGTCTGAATAATAGCAAATATATCAGCTTGGCAAGGACAACGAAACAAAATAAATTGACTGAAAAATACAAAAAAACTGCCTGGTCACAATCGTATCGTGCAAACCTATAATAACAACAATAAAATGTTCTGATGTATTTTCTCAACAACACAATAACATATGAAATGAAATATAATTCAATTTATAATTATTTTAACCTTTGACTCGTTTTACACTGTACATGTACTATACCACAGTATCCTGAAATGATACCTGATCAATGTGTATATATAGAGTGCATTTGACATGCTCTGTTTGCCTTTGCATTATCACAATTTTACATACGTCTATTTGTGTTGGTGGTTACCAAGCAAACAAAATACCACAGTTGAAAACTTGTTTTCTTTCAAACTAAGAATATAATATTTACTCATAACAACTTTCAAAATGACACTTATTCAGTTGTTACACGAATCGGAAATATTGAAAAGACTTGACCCTAATTGATGTGAATATATTATTTTTAAAAGAGTTTGATATTAGTTTTACGAAATATAACACTTTACCCTAAGCTGTAAGCAAAATGTCTATATAATATTACACCAACCCGTATACACACCTACTTTAACTTGAATATATACACATGAGTGTAAGGTAACCAATTTAGGTCTGGCATGCAAATAAGACGCCAAATGGATGAACTTTGACCTCAGGTTTTTTTACGTTATTTTACATGTCGCTTTGTATGGAAACACAATTTGTCTATTTTTAAACCCAGATGACACATGTAGGTGATTATATGGACTCTGTATTAAGCATACTTAGCTACCATGGCAATTCTGGCGAATGTGGTAACCTAAGCTACAATCCGGAAGGTAGTTATCTCCTTTTAACTCATTCATCCCTGAAATTTGATAATGAACTATTCCAACCTTTGAATTGGAAGAGCTTAAATATGTCTTCAGGGGTGAATGAGTTAAACATGTTCACTGGTCCATAAAATAGAACCTTTAGCTATTTAACATTAAATTTAATCATAAAAAGTAAGAAACTTAAATGCATATAAACAATTAGCTTAACGCCAACGATAGTATTGACTTGATCATACAAGTGTAATGGGTGTATTTTATGTATATTTATACTTCGATCTGGAAATTTCCCATTGTTTACAATGAAAACATCTTTTAAAAACCTAAATATAATACTGTGAACATACACAAAGAAATCTTGTAAATAGTATGGCAATACGCCATGTACTCTGAATGCGGGTCGGTATATTTCATACACAATGCTTCTAAGTACGCGTAGGGGGCACACACATATATCTATAACTAGCTAGCAGACGATTTTTCTTACATGTGTGGTTATTTCATCAGCTTGTATACGCGTGTACAAAACTATATATCTGACGTAGATTGGCTGTGCTGATATAAATGGGTAGATGGAAAAATACATCACTTCAAACTTACTTTTCAGTCGCTTCTTTGTATTTGGGAGTAAAGTGAAATAAAAATCATTTAAATTGTAAAGCCTTATAGGTTTATATTCCAAATGTATGTTTCTGTCGATACATAACAATTCCTTGAAAGAATATCACAATCAATATTGTAATCAATGGCAGCAGGAAAAATCGTATACAGTATCATATCCATAGGTTATACCCGGATATCAACATTAAGATAAGAAAATTAACATAACATCAAAGCGTGGAAAAATCAATACACATCCCATATTGCATTTGGCAAACATACACACACACACCAACCTCTACATTATGTGTGTTTCTATGTTTGTCATGCCAATACGTCGGGTTAGCGATCAGCTGGTGATCGAATTTCCTTGCAATACACTCGACATTGAACACACGCCCCATATACACAGGCACATATAGCATCGACATGACAAAGAAAGGGAGACCTACCTTATAACCACTTAGTCCTCTACCATTCTCACTCAGCTGATATATGACTAGGCTTCTCGCGCCTGCGATCCCCTTCCGCTATGTCCTACCTTCTGAAGCAAATCACGTGCGTCCTATCCTAGGCATGCGCGGAATAACAAAAGCATATCTATTATTAATTGATATGCATCATTAAAGGTTTGTGTGGAAAACTACACCAACCACAGTGCTGATAGAAACGAGTTTTAAACAGATATAAACAAGATTGTAGTTAACATTGTAGATAAAGATAGAGCGGAAATCGTATACGCTATAGTACGTAAACCAAGGTAATGAGTATTAAACCTAAAATAAAATTTCTGAGTTAAATTTTTAATGTGCACAGGGAAAATAAGGACATGAAATATGATGACCTTGGCAATAACATTCCGAAACTAGTCATAAAAAGTTATGACACCGGTAGTAAAATATAAATGTATTTGGTATTGTAACTTCATTATTTAATGGAATATAATGCATTATACACTGTATCCTCAATACTCCAGAGAGCTTAAGTGGGCGTAACCCCTGGAGTATTGAGGATGTATACACTGTAGTGTGTAATGTATATACATGGGCAGCTAAACATATCTTCCTGTGTCCATTTGCTTTCCTAATGAATATTATTTTTATAAGAAAACTTGCTAAATTTAATATCGATTGGTTATTTTACTAAGCATAAAAACATGGATAAATACCGAAGTGTGCTAATGGTGATTAATATATCGGTAATCAATTTGATTACGTTTTCATAAAAATAGGAAGGACGTGGAGATGAACATAAACGGAAGGAAGGAAGCAATGATAAACGAGGAGAGGTGTTTCAAACGTAGTACTATTCGTATGTGATCTGAGAGGAACTTAACAGTCTAGCTACAGTCGACAAACATCCAATAAATTCCTGTCAGTCTGACATATAACATAAATCAGTGGTATTTTCAAGACCGCGTGTCCCTGTAGGATATCAACCATTTCCCCCTTCTCTACCACGTGTCTCTATCGCATCTACCATTTACCCTTCTCTACCACGTGTCTCTGTGACACCTACCATTTACCCCTCTCTACCTCCTGTCTCTGTCACGCCTACCATTTACCCTTGTCTACCACATGTCTCTGTCACACCTACCATTTACTCCCTTCTCTACCACGTGTCTCTTACACACCTACTATTTACTCCTTCTCTACCCCCTGTCTATGTCACGCCTACCATTTACTCCCTTCTCTACCACGTGTCTCTTACACACATACTATTTACTCCTTCTCTACCACCTGTCTCAGTCACGCCTACCATTTACTCCCTTCTCTACCACGTGTCTCTTACACACCTACTATTTACCCTTCTCTACCACCTGTCTCTGTCACGAGTACCATTTACTCCCTTCTCTACCACATGTCTCCGTCACATCGACCATTTACCTTTCTCTACCACCTGTCTCTGTCACGCCTACTATTTACCCCTTCACTACCACGTGTCTCTGTCACATCTACCATGTACCCTTGTCTACCACGTGTCTCTGTCACATCTACCATTTACCATTGTCTACCACGTGTCTCCGTCACATCGACCATTTACCTTTCTCTACCACCTGTCTCTGTCTCACTTACTATTTACCCCTTCTCTACCACGTGACTCTGTCACATCTACCATTTACTCCCTTCTCTACCACGTGTCTCTGTCAGATCTACCACTTACCCCCGTCTCTATACTACGTGTCTCTGTCTCAGCTACTATTTACTCCTTCTCCAGAGAGTGTTAAACCTAAAAAATATCTCATCCCGAGGGTTGAGATATCTCTGTCTACATCACACAGGAGTGATTGATTATTGTTCTCCCACATTTTCATACCGTAAAAAATACCTTCACTGCGAAGTTGTCTTTTTGACCCAAATGCACCGAACTATCATCAATTAAATTCATCAACAATTCTTCCCTTTTCATCATTTTTTCCAACGGCAACACATTCGCCTATTTTGAACTGTCGGAATGCTGAGCTTGTCATGTTTTGTTTACATGTGTATTAAACATATGTGTAAAAAGTGATGATGTAATCGGTTTTGCTTAAAGTGCACAGGGTCACAGGTCATGTTGAAAGAAGTGCGTTGTCTGTGACGTAATAGCGCGTGTCAGCTGTCTTGATCGAGGTAGCTCAAGACAGGTTTATCTTTTCCCTATCAAAAACGGGAATGTACCTGTGAAGTGTGGGATAAATATTTACTCCTTCTTTACCACGTGTCTCTGTCTCAGCTACTATTTACCCCTTCTGTAACACGTGTCTCTGTCTCAGCTACTATTTACCCCTTCTGTAACACGTGTCTCTGTCTCAGCTACTATTTACCCCATCTCTACCACCTGTCTCTGTCACGCTTACCATTTACTCCCTTCTCTACCACGTGTCTCTGTCTCAGCTACTATTTACTCCCTTCTCTACCATGTGTCTCTGTGTCAGCTATCAATTACTCCCTTCTCTACCACGTGTCTTTGTCTCCACTATTTACACCTTCTCTACCACGTGTCTCTGTCAGATCTACCACTTCCCCCGTCTCTACCACGTTTACCTTTATGATGGACATATTTACTCCTTCTCTACCACGTGCTCTTGTATGACACCTCCCATTTACCCCCTTCTCTACCACGTGCTCTTGTATGACACCTCCCATTTACCCCCTTCTCCACCATAAGAGCTGCACGATACCTACCATTCATCACATTTTATCCCCGTATCCCTGTAGGTCACCTGACCATTAACCCTCTCTGTACACCCTGTTCCTGTATGAAACCAATCTCAATATTCTCTCCTACCTACTACATATAGCTAGCTTACCGTTATGACACTAAAAACATTATATTCGCAATTATATCTGAAAGGAGCTTAAGAGAAATGAATGTGTCGCTTTCGTCAGCTTAGTTGGAATGATGTCTGGTTTCAATTTACTCATGATAAAATAATAAAACCTACATTAAGCATGTCATTGTGTACAGGTGTGTTATCATTGCAGTATTTTTGTAACTAGAAGTTGAACAGACAAGCCTGTCATAAGCCTGCGCCTTAGATAGAAAGTATGCTTCATAGGAATCGAATAATTCCTACAAATTGTATTACCAGAAACCACTTAATCAGATCGCGGTAACTGCATTAGATATACTCATACTCTGCCGAGCACCGACACTGATCTGGGACTTGTACAGAAGGTATACCAGGCAAGTTTCACCACAATCCAACAACTGATTTAAAAGATATCGTCCAGATCTCATCTATTCGCAGCAGCTTCATGAAATATTTGTGAATTTGACCGAGCATCGGACGATGGACTAGTATGTAAAGTATACCCAGCAGGGTATAATCAAAATCCAACAATTCCACCAGAAGAAATCACCCGGTAAACAGCAATATATCAGAAAGCACAGCCTTAATAAATATTTTTGAAAATTGACCCTGCATCGGAATTACAACCACCTATGTGTGTGTTAACGGGAATAGCTTAATAGACAGAGGAAGGTGAACGGTAAACAGCTGAATCTTAATATGAATTGGATTGATATTTCTAGACTTTAATTCTATTCCTTATGCCCTTGTCCCTTTTCTGACAAAAAAACCCACAACACTTTGAATAAACTGTTTTACCAGGTCATAGTTAACAGTTAAAGTTTGGGTATGAGGGATATAGCAAGTTTATAATCCACCGAGGCCTCGGGGGATCATAAACTTGCTATATCCCGAAATACCCATACTTCAACTGTTTTATTATACCGATACAATAACTCCCTTACAAAATTCTAAATATTATTAGACAACAAATTTTCAACAGTTGGGACACTTTATTAACAAAACTAAAATGTTGCCAAATTGTTGGCCGTCATCTGAAATGTCTAGGATTCCATAGTCACACGATATTGTCTGTCAATAAATAGGTAAATATGATAAATTCTAGCAGTGATGAATCAAGCATGGTTGAAAAATGTTATGGTGTTCTATTAATACTTTCAAGGTTTGGCATTTCATTAGGCCTACACAAAAAGTTTTAAATATAACTTTGCCATCTACGCAGTGATTAACGTATTTGTTTTACAACTTATACGCCTGTATTTATCGTGGGTTTTAATTGTGAAGTAGTCTGTGTATTGAGGTACTAAGTACATTCTTGTGTATCTGCATGCATTGGTAATATACACATGCAATAATTGTGTCACTATGTAAGGGTGTGACCATGAGTGTGAATGCATGTTCTTCTCTTTCAATAGTGTTGAATTGTACGTGTATTGTTCGTTATTTCTGTAACTCTTCATTTTTGGAGAAAATAAAGGAAATAAATAGCAAAACTGAAGGCACGCTGCTGGCCATTTAATTGGTCTCTGGTAAAAACAAAAACTTGACCATTCGTTGGATGATATATCTGTCCTTTGAAGATTAGAGGAGCGACAACTAACTTCAAAGCCTGTCAATTATACCGATACTCTACCGCGAGATTATTTTGGTATACATCAAAGGATCAAACTAGTCTGTTTGTGTCAATCCACTAGGTGGCGCACACTGTGCCAGATTTTGTCACGACACATTCGATTGGTGCAGAGAGCGTAATCGAGGATGGGTGTATAGTTATGCATTGGTAATATCAACGTTACAATGCACTTACTTTGAGTAAGGTTAGACCAAACATGTGTACCTGCACGTACGCGTTAGATAAAACTGCATATATAGAGCAGTTCATGATACTGTCCACAAATTACATAACATTATTGAGGATATTTAAACAAATATAAAGTTCATAAATCCATATCAAATGTAAACGACAAAGATTTATTGTATTTTCCCCCCGAGGCAGACTAAACATATAAAATATTTAAATTCCGCTGTTAACTTGTCCTAGCTTTGACGGGACGATTGAAACAGTGGGAAACTGCAGCCAAACACAGCTCCGCAAGGTGTTTTAAACACAATTTATGTAATAGGTGTTCTAACAGTAAGCAGGTAGTTGTGTAATAAAAAAGTGATCATTTAGAGCACTCGTGTATTTCTCCTTTTCTACCGAATCTACGAGAAATTCCTTCGTTAAAGTTCAACAAGCCCCCTGAAAGAGGCTATTAATCGCCCTTAATTTTCAACCCCCCTTGATAGGTTATATTCTAAATACCCCAAATAAAGATCAGAATTTATATATATAGTTTAGATATATTTTCATAGCGAGGTTAACGTGGTCAAAAATAAGACATTAAGGCTGAGGTCTTCATAAAAATAGTTCACCGGACTTATAACATGTCAATCTCTTTAGCGACTCAACTGAATATTTTGAAATGCCATATTATCTAAAGTTCATTTATTCCGCCTTTTCGCATTGCAGAGTTATCTGCTCTTGTGAGCAGGTATTGATTGCTACGTCATTTGTTTGTGAGAGTAACGTAACGTCATAAAATTTTGAGAAAACGACGTAATTTTCTCAAACAAACCAATGACGTAACAATCAATACCTGCTCACAAGAGAAGATAACTCTGCAATACGAAAAGACGGAATATATACTAAGGTCATCCGGACCTCCATTTATCTTTTACTAGCTGCAGAGAGGCAAGCCTCAAATTTAGATAGATGTTTCCATGCTAAACTACTAAACTGGCCTCAAACTACTAAACTGGCCTCAAATTTAGAAAGATGGTTCCATGCTAAACTACTAACATCATAGTGAAATTCCCTGGGAATATATTTTAGCAGATTATAAATAAGGAAACAAAGGCAACATTACCTAAATCGATAAATGAACTTTAGAGGATGTGCCATTTCATAACATTCCGTAATGTAATAATGCGCAAGACATGTTATAAACATTTAAACTGAAAATTGCTTAAAGGTTTATAACGTGTCTAGAATCTTTTTAACAACATTAAATGTTACGAAAGGACACTTTATATATAAAGTGTGTGTTCATTATAACCGTCACACGGCCTTTGGACTTCCTACGTATATTTAAAAAGTCGTTTGAACTGAGGAAAGCAGGCTTGCTGAATGCATAAGTTGTTCATGAAAATATTTAATGTGTTTCATCTGTGTAATATGTTTTGTTATTTGTCTTGCTATCGATCCCTTTGTATGGATGTAAAAAAGCAATAAAGTTGATTGATATATTAACCGGTAAAATATTTTACTCGGGCAATTTACCATGATTTTTGTGCATTCCAATAGCCACTATCAACTTAGTTTAAGGCCGGCATGCCAACCTTAGCTAGTAACAGAGAGATTAAGCTCCGCATGACCTAGGTGTATAAATTAACTGTATATAACAGTATTCAGTTGGGATTCAAAAGAGATTGACATTTTGCAAGATCACTCTTACCTTAATGTCTTTTTGACTATGTTAACCTCGCTAGGGAACATTTTAATAGCTAACGTACTTAAATATATTTAAATTACATTATAATTATAAGTTCCAGTTTTCAATTGGGGTATTTGAATATGAGTTATCATGGGGTTGGAATTTAGGGTGACTATAGTCTCTTTCAGAGGGCTTGTTGAACCTCAATAAATATGTTTCAAGGTTTTGCAAACCTGCAAAGTTAGTACTGATGGCCCAACACTCCACTTACTCGTAAGTGCATCCTCGATATCCAGGGATTACGCTTACTTTTGCTCTCTACACCCATGGAATATGTTATAGCAAAATCGAAGGCTCAATGTGCAGCACCCTGTAGATGAGACGAGGAGACTAGTTTGGTCCTTTGATGTGCATCAAAAAGAATCTCGCAGTCGCGTAACTGTACAAATTGACAGGCTTTGAAGTCGGGCATCGCTCCTTTGTAATCTCCAAAGGACAAATATCAGCCTAATGATTGGTCAGGTGCTTTCAATGTTGCCGACATACTACAGGGGTGTAGAGAGCGAAAGTGAGCGTAACCCCTGGATATCGAGGATGCACTTACGAGTAAGTGGAGTGTATAATGTGGCGGGCCGTAAAGATTGATGTATGTGTGACCATCGAATAAAATGCCAAATTGTCGCTATATTTCTTGGAAAAGGCTCGTAAAAGTTGTAATCCACTTTTACATGTGACGGCGGTAATTGATTAGTACAACCATGTCTAGTCGGATCACTTCCGTAGAGCTGTTACTATCACAGGATCTTTTGAAATGATGGTTCATGTGTAAGGCGTGAAAAGATTGTCGATGAGCACATGAATTCATAAAATAAGACTAAAACATGAAAGCATTATATGACAATTTTATTGACGCTATATTAAATGCCATTAGTTCATCTATAGCCCGAAGGATAACAAACCCTTCCCCATCTATCATCATTGGAGACTCATCTTCAATATAAAGCACAGATAGACAATTGGGGACAGGTTGTAAGCGAAAAACCAACCCGTAAGCTACTGTAGAGATGTTCACATAAGACTCAGTGCTCTAAATTAATGGTTTTGTTATCACAGTTTGCACAAAATTTGATACCAAGTGAAATTTTAACAAGTTGCTACAAGCTATAAACCTATTTAAGGGATTCATTGCTAATTGCCTTCGTACACTTTATCCAAATGAAAAGTACATTCAATAGACCTTGTGGCATTGCACCAACCATATAACTCGTCAATTTATTTTAAATGTCCTGAAACACAATCTACTAATAACCGTTATTTTTTCTCAAAGAAATACAAAAATGTGTACTTTTATAAGCACATGAACATTTCCATGTTTAACCCTTTCACCACTGTAGACCATAATGGACTCTTCCAAATTAATGCATGGTAGAGTTCACTCAAGTTACATAGGGGTGAAAGGGTTAAAACACAACAGAATTATATTCAGTTTTCTATAACTTTGTCTTACAAATGTTGCGAAGAAGCTTTGACCACACACACAGTCCAGAGATGTATCAATTAATTAAATAGCGATACATTTGCTTAGGGTTACATTTTACCTTACAATATCAACAAATACTTAAACCCTGGGTTTTTTAATAGTAAAATTATTAACATTTCAAAACATTAAACAATCATGGTTCCTGTCTTAACATCTGAGGCAAACCTGTGATGATTGCCAGCCCAAATCAAACTGGTATTACATTAAACATGGCACCAAACTATACATACTCGGCACAAAAAAGAAAACAGACTCAGGAATTATGTCAATGGCCAGTCAAATGTTAAACATCTTCTTGCAGCTCGTGTTGGAAGGAATACTCATTGAAATGTCACCAATATGTATCGAGATGATGCCCAGACTTTCACGAATTCCGAGGAAAAAATATGTTGGCATGCTCCCAGGAGTGCTACTTTTGAATGGTCTGAACCAAATTGGATTGACGTCCGACTTGCTGTTAATTGGCAAGACCTTGTTAAACGACTGCTCCAAAAGACAGTAGAAAATCTGAACTGTACCTGCAAAATTGCTTGTCCTGTAAAAGTGACCACGTCCTGTAAAAGTGACCACAAGACATTATTTGGTCACTGTGTATCTATCTGTCCAAACTAACTGAAAGTGGCCAGATTAAAAAGCGTGGCATTCTTGTCTAAGTTGAACGGGGCGTCACCATAACAATCACCTTCACTTAGCCAATACACACTGTTGTTGCAATTGGGTGTTACCTAGATTTGGATGAATCCAGATCGTTATATGGCGATGAGTAGAATCTGGAGGTGTTTGCATGTAGGCTTGGTGAATTGCTGTATTCTTGAACCCGAGTAGTTTGGCAGTGTTAGTGTGAAAGTCTGGGGTGGCACTGTTGAAGACAAGTTGTAGCGTTCTTGAGATATACATGTTATTTTTAGGCCGATGGTATTCCCATTTTTACAATGCCATGATAATGAAGCAATTTTGCAAGTCATATTAGCAGAACTTTACTGCAACAAAACAGCATTTTGATGTAGGACATATCCTCTAGACCACCTTGCATGTAGCGTATAGATCGTTTAGATGTCGATGGGCGACACATTGAATTCCGCTCAAATTAGTGTTAACTTTCTGTTCTGTACCGAGTATACAGAGAGCCTGCCTTACAAAGAAGTAGGACAGGAAATGGTCATCGCCAACATTTTTAATAGTTTCACGAAATTTCAACAATCTTATTATTTTCTGTTATTGACAATTTTAATTAAGATCAAATACGGCGGGCTACTTCTATTTTGTGCTCATTTAATTTCACAAACATGTACCAACTCACAGGTCACATGATCATTACTCCAGGGGTTACGCTCACTTACGCTCTTTGCACCCCTGGTATGTCATGACAAAATTGATGCTTCAGTGTACGACACCTTGTGGACGAGACAAAAAGAACATCAAAAGAATCTCAAGGCCACGTAACAGTAAAATTGGCTGGCTTTGAAGTCGGCAGTCATTATTTTATCTTCAAAGGACAGGTATCAGCCTAGCGATTGGTCAGGATTTCCCCCCTAAGACCAATCAAATAGCTAGCAGCATGCTCTCCAGTTTGCTACGACATATTCCTGGAGTGCAGAGTGTAATTAAGTGGAACCCCTGGAGTATCGAGGATGAAGTAATTATGATTTGTTGTTGGTGCAATACTTAGAATTTCCAACTGATGTTGTGAAAACAAGTATCACACAATATAAGAAATCAACGGTGATCAATAAATTTATTGTTGCTGACACCATAACACTTTCCGACAAGAATGCCCAGTATGGCTGGCACAGTACACAAAACCAAAGAAAATATAAAGAAAAGCATTGAATGGTGCAAGAGGAAAAACATGATAATGACACGTCTCAATTACACAACAGCAGGGGTAGACAACTCCTCAAAACTGAAATATATTGTCAATACTTCTGTTCACTCTCTGAAGTTTTAATACAAGGAGATTCATTCACAAATACTAAAGCTACGAGGAATGTACCACATGTCATCTGCAAACAAATCCATCTTAACATGTAAATGTCCCTGGAAATTTCCCAAATGAAATCTTCAGATTTCTATCAAAACCTATGTTAATTGAATATTGGTTACATTTTTAATGCTGGCTAAAAATTATTGACCAATTAATAAATTGTCAGAACCCTATTACTTCCTATTTTTACTTCCAGGATGAAACATAAAGGAAAAATCTTGATATTTATTTTTCTTTCCTCGACAACAAAATCTCGCCGAACACCCAATATTATATTACTCTATCTCATTCAATGAGTCCGGTATCAAAATGTTTTCAGCACAATATTTAACTTGTTTTAGAGCAGAAAATTTTACTCATCTTCCCGTCATGTAAAATTGATGATTGTGTATTTCTAAACCAAAATAAACATATAATTTGAGCTGTCTGGTATAACATTTTTTGCCCAAATTGTGTGAAATCCCACATTTTGGAGCTTATATTGGAAATAATAAGAATTGTTTTCCTTTAGTGAGGGCATTTGGTGTCACAGATATATGGGAAATACAACCAATACCTGTTGAGGATTCCTCCCAATTTTCCTCACGTGTTAGGTAAATCAGTAGCATTTGTGAACAGGTAATAGATTATACTGAAACCAAGAGTTCATCATGCCTTTAAATTGGTTTTCTTTGTTCTTTCACTAAGAAATGAATTTCATTGCTAAATTTATTAGATTTTCCACTACAGCAAGCAGACACTGTTGTTAGTACCAGGGGGAACAACCCAGTAAAGAACACAGCATTCAAAATGGATTTGAAGACACAATTTAATCACTATTTAGCAGAACTAGAATGACAATCATTTAAAAAGATATTCTGATATTTTTTCAAGTAAATAATGCCCTTTCTGCATTTTTAGAGATAAAACAGAGTAGTTGGCCTTTGATAGAGAGCAAAAACACAAATGAAAAGAAAAATACCTTTCAACTTCATCAAAGTCAGATAGGAATACATAACAGCAATAAATATTTTTTGTTGTAATGCGGTATACACACACACAATTTCAAACATAATAATTTGTAGAAGTGATTCCTGATAGTAAGCATCAAACATTCAGGGATACTTTAAAAGCATTTCACCCCTATGTAACTTTAGTAGACTCTACCATATTGCTTTAGATAAGTCCAATATGGTCTACAGTGGTGAAAGGGTTAAAATCATTTCACCCTTGACAATTGTATTCTGTAGAAATCAACTTGCAGGGGTGTACAAATCATACCTATCAACCTCTCAAAGTCCCATATCTGATCATGACCATATATACGGGTCATAATTTGAATCAGTAATGTTACAGAATCTGTTTATATGCTACTTTTAGAACTGAAAGACACGAAGACCTCTTTGCTGCTAGTATATTTACATGTCAGCAAAAATTGTACTTGCTGTTTTTACTAGCTCCTGATGCAAATTTACCAGCTGTGAGTGTTTTGAGGAATTATACAACCATGTCTTGCCACCTATGGTATATTTTTTATTGTGTACATATGAATAATTGGAGTTGTCTTTCTTATGTAGATTCTTATGAGGATACATTACTGTTATCATCAAAAGGTCGTTTCTACAGGAATCTTGCTAAATTCAATGAAATTGGAGTGATTCTATCAATCTGGATCTAATTGAAATGAAAAGATAACACTCTCAAAAATTATCCGTCAAATTCGCCAGTAAATATAAAAAGAAACTAGTGTCAATCTCATCTCAAGTTATTACTAGTTAACCAAACTTTGAACTCGTAGCCATGATCCCATAACTTTATAAGGTACTATGTATACATCACTTGCTTTCGAGTACGGATAAACATGCAGCCATTAATATCTAATAACAATATTAACACAATCCACAAATCAGGTAACAAAACAATCCAGTAAAACAGGACACAAAACAAAATCTGTACAATCAGGCCACAGTCAACAATATAGGATATCCTTGTATTTTATGGATAAAAGACAAATATCTCATTTTCTCAATTTTGAGAATGATTACACAAAGGAACTACACAAACAGAGTTTATAATAGGAATCACCAGCAATTTCAAGTCTATGGCTAGCAGGAACACTCTGGACTTCGTCTCATGCATTCCAACTTGCTACGAAACTTCACTCTGCAGCTATACTTTTCAACACCGACAGGGCTTGGCTGTGGACTGAAGCAGCAATGGTCACAGAAATGTGCACACTTAATTCACCGAATAATACGAAAGATACCTCAAATAAAGGAGAGCACTCACTGTTGAAAGACCGATCTTGGAATAAAAACATCCTTAAGATGTTTTCTATACTTCGTATCGAAGACATCATACCGGTAATATCATTACCTCCAAATATCCCTATAGTACCGTCAATATTTCTCCCATACCGGCTGTTGGTTTCATTTCATCACTTCTAGTCAATTGTTCAGATTTTTTTTTTATTATTTCTGAGTAAAACAGCAGCAGGAAGCATGTCATCACATTGTCTTTATTTCAATTTTGTGTTATGGGAGAAATAATGTTTACGAATGTCATAGATTATAACCGTGGATTAACTCCCTTGAATGGATACATTAACAACCATCCCCAAATTGATGCCCTTTTATCATTTTTACTGTAACCGGATATCACATAAATGTTTATGTCCCGTGGAGGATATAATGCTAGCAAAAAATAGGTCGGACGACCTGACCTGGCACGAAAAACTCAGGGAGTCACAACACATAAATATAATTTTGCGTCCACTTTCTGTATGCAGCAGTTATCACACAAAATCCTCCAGCAAAAGTTGGTAAACATTGCTTCACCGGACCCTCAGCATACAAAGTATACAGAAGATCCTACAACTCTGCCACCAATTTCCCTTCACACAGGCTTTCCATACACGGCAACACTTGGTCACGGTCTGTGAACACTGCACATAAACTCCTCATTTAAAAATCTGTGAAACAAGTGTTTGCCGAAAATCATAAATGGGAGTTAAAATTTGAATTATGCAGTAAGCAGAGTTGCTTATAACAGCAACGACTCCAAGAAAGCACCCCCAAAACGCTGTCAAATCTGCCAAGACATGAACAAGTTGGGGGCGAGCCCGAAATTGTGGACATCAGAATCGCAGGTTTGGCGTTAGCATTAGTGATGTACACTACTGGTTTAATATGTCCATAAAGGCAAAGACGTTCCTCAGCTCTGGGCAGCAGTGAGGGCCTCCGAAAGGGCTCGCTGCTGGTCTTGTGATAAGAGTTGTACACATACCTGGAACAATTCTGGGTTACTCTGCAATTAAAGAGACATCATACAATTCAGTACCACTATACAGGTTTAACAGGACTTGAACATACAAATATTCAAGGTATTTTTTGTAAGAATTGAATCTTAGAACAACTGACAGACATCCTTATAGTACAGACATCCTTATAGTAAGATTCTACGACATTTTTACCATGAATGAATAGTAAGGCTTGTAAGGAAGTCTGCAACATCTCATTTTTCTTTAATACACATATTTTGAGTTATTTCTAGAAAATCTATTAAATGCCCTCTAAAAAGCAAAGAAATGAAAATAATGCACTTTTTTGTTTTACGAGTAATATTTTGAATAAAACATTGTTCCATGAATGAGAAAAGTACTGTAACGTTCTTTTAAAGTTTCAAAGAAAGCAGAAATAGAATCATAACTAAACAAACTCTGAAAAGTCACTAAAAGGTTTTGCAAATGCATGCTTCAAGGTGTAGTAACTCCAGAGCAAACTATTATATTCAGTTTTGGTGTAGTAGAGTAGTTATGACATTTAAACTGTGTGGGCCTCTGGAAAGTGCCTACCATCCCTTCCATACAGTAAATTCTGGAACAGCCTTTAAGCATCCATCTTCTAGGCAAATGTTTGAGAATCATCCTGTTATTCTGCGACTGTACAACCCTTATAAGACACAGTCGTTATTAATACTCATATGGTACTTGTACACGGCACGAAACACATACCTATACTTGTTGCATGCATTTAGACACAAACCCGTACCCTTGTCACGTACAAGACAAACAACTGTATTTGTCTCGCACACAAAATATTAAGACACTACCCATACTTGTCGCACACACCAGACACATCTGTACTTGTCACACACACCAGACACATCTGTACTTGTCACTTACACAAGACATTCAGACACTGACCTGTACTTGTCACTTACACAAGACATTCAGACACTTACCTGTACTTGTCACTTACACAAGACATTCAGACACTTACCTGTACTTGTCACTTACACAAGACATTCAGACACATACCTGTACTTGTCACTTACACAAGACATTCAGACACAT
>JAUMHH010040446.1:0-10021 GCA_032359455.1 Chlamys rubida
AAGTGGTGAAACACCTAAACATGACACTCGGTATAATAAAATAAAAATCACATTCATGAGAGGGCGATATTGCATATGTTCACCCCTCGGAAAGCATTGTTGACCTCGGCTTCGCCTCGGTTAACAATGCTTCCTTTGGGTGAAGATATGCAATATCGCCCTCTCATGAATGTGATATATTTATATATTGTCATACATGTTAATGTCAAGCTGTAAAGCTAATAGTGACAATTATCGACGTTCATCTCGGGCCTCAATTTCCAACAGTTGTGTTTCTCTTTTAGCTCTCGCAACAACATCAACCGCTGTCACTACACCGTGGACCGGAACTTCAACATGGAATGGAAATCAGGCATGGACCGGAGGTAGAACATGGAACGGAAGTCCAACATGGGGCGGAAGTACGCAGATTTGGAATGGAGATCAATCGTTTAATAGGCCCTATTATTACCCACCCTCCTACAATCGTCTTCAGGGCCAGACTGTCTACTGCTATCCAATGAACCAGCCAATGTATCGTAAGTAGTAACGTTCCCACCTCTAGGACTAGTTCCGGATATTTTCTACTTTTGTACTCAGAATAATAATGAAATATTCAACCTAATTAGATAACACTAAACAAGCTGTAAACAAGTTGCAGTATACCAGTTTATCACTGACCCATGTTACTATGTCATACGGCCATGTCATAAATATGGTCTTACACACGTGTACCAAACCTAAAGGTGCTGTGATTGGTCAAAACCGTGGGAATATATTCCTACGACACTATAGGTACACTTGTACTACTTTTATTTACTTTACCACATGATACATTTACTGTTATTCTAAATGGATTTGAAATGCTTATTTTATCATTATTTTTTTCATTGCATTTTTAACCTGTTCATTATTTTAAATTAAATTGCACGATTTTGTACTGCGCGGAACGACAATACTATGATTGGAGTACTTTGGTTAACACATAATCGCATTTGAACGCTTTTTTCAAATTATTTGATAAGTAGAATCTTACATTCTTGTCCTTGTCATATTGAATTTATTAAACGCGATCAATAAATTAATATGAGTCTCGCCTAAAGGCTCCAGTCATGTCAAATTATTGAACTCGTTTAATAAATTCAATATGACCTGGACACTCGTGTCACACTATACAACATGTAATGACTTTCCTTAAACACAAACCTGTACCACTACATCTTGCTCAAACACACAGTCACAACGCCTCGCTGTTGATATTATTTTATCAAAGTAGGTAACGTGTTAAGGCTGTTACAGTATTGTAAAATACCAAATAGCTATGGCATACGTAAAGTCTGAACAAAAGCATCGCTAACATTATATTTATGACGTCACAATCACTACAAGTGCAAGCCTTACTCGCTCTATCTTCTGGAAGTTTCATTGTTCGTCGTCTGACGAAGATCATATCATCGATTGTTACTATTGAATGTGAAATTCATCTTTATGATCAATAACATTGCAAAACATTTTCTGTTATCATTAGAGCACTAAACCATTTTTTTTTTAGAATTTTCAATTTCGCATACTTAATAACTCAATAGGACATGGATACATTTAAATAGTATAGCTTTTGCATCTCCAATCGAACTCCACGTAATCCTGCATTGTACTTGTATGAATGTAGGCCAACGTCATTGATACTTTATGTTATTCTTTTGATAATATTTATCACAATAAACAACCGCTATACCGCGCTTGATAGAAAAACGTTATGAACGCAGTCACTCAAGTACATGTGTTTCTTGACATTCATATCCATTGTACATAAACTAGTACTCTTATTACCACCGTGACTTCCTCAAACCTGTCGTTATATTACGTATTAGAACCAGAAATGACCATTGTATGTCACAGGGTCGTTCCTGCCGGTTCCTTACGGTCCTGTTCAAGAGATCGGTTCTGCATTAGGGGGCTACTGGGACCCTTTAATGAAGAAAAAATAATTACAAGGTAGGTTAAGGTAGGGCACACCCAACACGAATCAGAGTTACTGCCCTTCTCAATAGTAAATAGCAGTAATACAGTCCAAGCAACACAACTGGAAATCCTCACAAATCGTGTGAGTCTATAAGGAAAACAGCTTATTCCTAACATTTCGATGGTGAACAATGGAAAGAAAATTCACTTAAACCCGATATCATGACGTATCATATCAACAAAGAAAAATCTAGAAGAAAGGGTGCAAGTGTTAGTAACATAATGTCTTATTTTCGTATATGTTTAATTATAAATAGGGAAGACAACATTTTAATTATATGTATGTATCAGGTCCAGTTGGATGAGTGATCGATGCCATTTTGTCACGCCCGGCCGGGCCATCCTTCCATCATCTACACTGCCACCGTGTCCTTCACCACAATGATTACGACTGATGTGTGGGATGTTGTTCCATCACCACGGAGACAGCTTGTCACACCATCGTCACTCGTCACACCATCGTTGATCGACACACCATCGTCACTCGTCACACCATCGTTACTCGTCCACGTGCTATCTAATATATATAACCATAATATAACCATATAACCACCTTTGACATTTTAACATTTTATAAGATATTCTGACACTATATTATACAGTCATGATATATCCGTTCATTTGTGCCATATATCGGTCACAAAGACCTAAATATTTTTATACTTTGTTTATAGAGTTTCATCCGTTAATGTAAGTCTGCTACCAGAATACGTGTAACATATTACATGGCTAGCAAGTTGTACTTACTGTATATTATCAATCATTATTTTGTAAATAAAATTGAAATTCTAAAATTTTCGTTTTCATTTTATTTTTGCTAACAGACAATCTTGCAACACAAGGTTTGGAGAAACGGAAGAAGATGAAAGCTATAGGCTCCAATCACGATTTTATTCAGAAATATAATTATTTGTTTCCTTAACTGATACGACAATCGACGTGTTTGAATATTCTTATTAGTGTTCCGTTGGTGTCACTGCCCTGATTCTCTCATAGAGAACGTTGCATTACTTGAAGTTGACATAGATTTACATAGCAGACTATTGGTGCTGAGGCAGAAAACACTTACCCTTCCAGAACACCCAGTCATACTCGTTATAAATGGTTGCCATATTTTCGTCGAATTTGAATTCGATTTACGACTTTGTTTACGACTTCATGTTCTTTTCTTTCTTCGTTGAAGATTTGGTCTGAAAAAAGTTAATACAATCAATAATGTTAAATAAACGCGTAAACTGTGACTCCCTTATCATCTAGTGTACACGTGGACATACCAATAAGTTCATACTCAGTTTCACTGACGTTATCATGAACCCAGACACTTGGTCGTCTTACACCAATAATAATTTTACATCTGGAAATCACCCCACAATTGCATCTCTATAATTGATCTCAACACATGTTTAACAATCACATTAAATGCTTCAATGAGTTTGGGCTCAACCAATGGCGAGTTCTAATGTACATCAATTGTTCTTGTTAACTGTGAACACACATTTAATATTGCGTCACCGGTAGGTAAAGTTAAAAGATTAAAGATGTCATGGTGGAAACATTTGTCACATAATTACTAGAGCCACAATACCTATAATATATCGTAACAAAAATGGAAGGCATGCGGCTAACTATATGATTGGTTTCAGGAAAACCCTGACCAATCGCTAGGCTGATATATATATACCTGTCTTTTGAAGATTACGGAGGAACGACAACCAACTTCAAAGTCAGCCAATTTTACCGCTACACGTTCGACAAATTCTTCTGATGTACATGTACATCAAAGGATCAAACTAGTCTTCTCGTCTCATCCACAAGGTTTAGGCACACCGAGACTTCGATTTTGCTATGACATAGTCTAGGGGTGTAGAGAGCGAAAGTGAGCGTAACCCCTGGAGCGTCTCGGATGTTATCAACAGAACCGCCGTTATTGTTTGTATAGCCATCTGAAGATCGGCTACATATTTGGGTCCAAAATGAGCACAGAACATTTACAACCCGAATGCATTCTTCAGATAACAAGAATAGTTAAAGGTCATTTACAGCATGCGAGGATACAATTAAGCAAGCTTTGTAGATAGGTATTTTCACATTTTTATCACTTTTACCTTTAGTTTAGAAGCAGGCACTGAAGAGAGCACTAGAGAACGGAATGTGTGCAACGGAGAAAGACATTTAAGCAATCTGTTTATCAATGTAAAAAACAAGCGTTGGACAGTATATATCAGGTATCGGTGGCATCAACTTCTGTAGGAACGGCATGGAACCTCTGCAGCAATTTTCTCAAAGATATCTCCCATACATGGATGTTATAGGAACATTAGCAGTCAACAGCTTAGGGAAAATAGTCGTAACAGAAAGAATGTTTTTGTTGAATTTGAAGTCCGTTGGACTGTTTGGGTGCTTTGACTAGAAAATTAAGAAGGGCAAGAAGAGAGGTTATGTTTAGCTGGCAGATGTAGTTATGATATCATCTGAGCGTATCCCTTTCTTGAATTAGGCATATTCTATATCATGTTTCTATTTCTGTAAATATCCACTGCTAGATATATTATATGCTGAGGGACTTGTCTGACGTTCTGTGGAACCAGAAGACGTTATCATGGTGATCGCTTCACAACATGATTTTGAATGAAGGTGATATACCAACACGCGGAGATGGACAACTTACTTTCCATGACGACGTATACAGAAGTAACTTCGGTCTGACACCACATAGCAGTACAAAGTGAAGAAACAGTGGAACAGTTCCACCACCACCACCCAAAGAATGGTAGGTTGACTAAAGAGAGGATACGGACAAAGCATGACGACGAGAGCAGGGGAGAACGGTGATAGTCTAGTGTTTAACTATGACGTAGGCGGAATGAAAGGACCCATTGCTATGAATCAGAAATTGAATGTTGGTACTACTTCCAATCGAATGATGAATAGATTTAAATGTCTGACAGCGTTTTATACTCCTATTACTGGTCATTTACGAAAATAATCAAATAAAACTTTAAAATACGGAAGTTAACATTTCTTTCATAACAGTAGTGTGTGTACATGACCAGAACACCTACATATGTTTATTGTAATTTCTGTGTATACAACCTAATATAATGAGTTCATTAAACAACGCCAATACTGTATTTATACACCAGCGATACCTCTATACCGACTAACAAACCCCGTGTTGAACGGATATAGGCAAACAATTGCATCTATTTAAACATATCTTTTGATAATGGTTACATTTATACACTGTGTAGTACGGCATGGATACGCTCACACGACAGGGTATGGACGTCGCTCACTGTAAACTCTGTGAACATACTTTCAGCTATGGTCACTACGTATACCACAAGAAAAAAATGAATGGTATTTTGAAAAGGATATAAAAAAACGATAAACGAAAAGGTTTCCGAAATACTTTTTAATTGTTGATTCTGATATTAACAAGTTTCACATTTAGTCGTTATCTTCTTCTTCTTCTTCTTTTATTTACACGAACTCCGTCAAATTGACGATTACGTCCATGCATTGTCGATAGCACACGTTGCTCGTCCGTAATGTCTTAAGTAATAAAAACGTCTTATCTATTTGTCTTATTGTTAATTTTCACTAAGAAGAACTCCGTTTTAAGAAATGGTCGTTCCCGAGTACATAGTTTCGCCCCTGGTGTTGGCAGGTGCTTGTCTCTGGTATGTTGTACTTCTCCGATTTTTGTGGTTGTCCTTTCGTTTTCCTATACATATATTTCTATTTTCTTTATGAAAATAATTATGATACTAATGTACATGTATGGTGCTACCATTATACTGACGAATGAAATGTTTTGTTAGAACACATTCCGACTGAAAGGCTCCTCTTCTGTCCAGATATATTGTATGATTAACTGTGTTTCAGTACAAGCTCTACACTGTGATATTTAATATATGCTATTTTTATGGAAAGGTCCAACATGATTGATTATAAAAACAAACGCTATGGAACCGTTGCTAATGAATTACCTTTAAAACTTGATATCGCCTAAGTTTTTTGTGTTTTGTTTTTGGAGCGAGCCATTTTCTGGAACTCCCTTACAATTATACCAAACGCTTGCAGCTCTGTAATGTCCAAACTGAAACTGTCCTATTGACAAGGCTGACACATCAGCACTTACTAATATTGGAACATTTGGAACTTTTTAATGTCAAAACTAAACATTTTAAAGTTTCTCAGTGTCTACGCCGAACCTTTTAGAACTCAATAATATCCAATATTAAACATCTGGAACTCTCAGCTTGTCAAAATCCGAAACTGCTAGAAATCTGTCCTTATATTTACCTCAGAAATGCTAGAAATATGTCCTTATATTTACCTCAGAAATGCTAGAAATCTGTCCTTATATTTACCTCAGAAATGTTAGAAATCTGTCCTTATATTTAATCTGTAATACCAAGTTTGACACATATCGACCTCCAAAATGGTTAGGCAAGTTACATTGTATCGATAAGGTGTCTAATGGCTGTGATTGTGAGAGAAATACCTAACAGGTTTCAATAATAACGTCACCGAATTACATAGAAACATATTAACCATTTGTAGCTACTCTATACTGTGGGTGACAAAGACCAAATTTTAAACCATTTAAGGTTTGAAGTACGATGTGCAAACTATTACGAAAATGCCGCGTTTATGCCTTTTACGTTTTTCTCGACAAGTTGAATACAGTGTCTATATCTTACATGGACAGTGTCTATATCTTACATGGACTTGGTTTACCTCCTCTACCAAAAATGCCCTCGCGACGGTTCTCTGTCGTGACATGGTTAAACAGGGGGAGGGCACACTGTGTAGTCAATGGTGTGCAATGTATTGTCTGTATTGTGTCATTGGATTTTATCTGGCTAAAACATAAAGTTTTTTAATCACCTATTCTATTTGCCAACCCAAGCACACACGTAGAGTCTATTTGATGGACAATCCATTTATACAGGGACTTTTATGCTAGATTACATCAAAACCCAACACCCGGATCAATAGCTATCAGCCTGTATGTATACCCTTACATCGTGCCAGGTTTGGCCGAAAATGGTATTCACTCGATCGCACCCGACATAATAATATACCCAACCCCGTATACATAGAGACATCGGAGCGGTCGTCCATGGTCGACATACGGGGTCGGCATCTTTACCACCATAGGGCTTTCTGGCTGGTCAGAAACAGTGGGTGCTGAGACGAGGGGGCCGCATTGTCAGAGGAGAGAGGGCCACTCCATACTGCTTCAGTAGGTATATTACCATAAACCTTAATGATAAGAACAATCGTTATTATAAATAGTAAATGTCACAGTAGTGTTGTTTATATAAGTTTCAATTTACCGTTGTATGTAAGAATGATTCAATATAAGCATTTTTATAGTTTGAAATTAAGTATTTTACATATCATGTGTAATTAATAAATTCATGAATATCGTAATAAATGTGGTAAATTTTAATTCTTAAATCTATTAAACCCACCTTAATTAGTTATGTTCACATAATGCACTTGCTTGTATAAAATGCGATAATAGGAAGCCCATTACAGACATTGATTGAGATCTGTAATCTTAGAGTAAACATTTTGTCATTGATAAAAGGGGTTAAAACATGGACATACTTTACTCTTAGATACGAAATGTATAAAACGGAATTTAACATTACAATATACCAAAAGCGTGTGTAACATTTTTGTAATCAATATTCATACAGAATTAGTAGAATTGCATATTCAGTGCACACATACACGTTTAAACAGAAAAAAACCAAACAAGTATACACGTGCACTAATATCATTTTTGTGTTACTCACAATCGATAGAAAAAACGTTTGATATGTTTTGTAAAGTTTTTACTGTGTGTTGCTTGCGACAACGTATAAGAGCGCTGTCCCATTTATTCCTTCCTCTGCCATCAGTTGTAGGCTGTAGGGATTTATCACACTCCTTACACGTACTGGTAGTAGTTATAGCCTGTATTCACGAAGGCATGATAATAAACGTGTGCTATATATTAGAAAACAAACTTTTCATTTACACACTTTCTGCTGAGCAAAAATCTTGGTCAACTTTGAACTGACACCAACATTGTCAACCATGCCGAGTTGTATTTCGATTTTGACCAAGCGTGGTTTGAGGTATTGGGCATGCTGATGGTGAATTAAAATGATTTTATATTATGTTTGTGATATTCAAGCCATATTGAATTGGGAGGAATATAGAGGCATGAATGTAACAAAGAATGATTATGAGAAATACTCGATGAAACGCAACAGTTACTTTACAGTACCTCATCCATGTGTTTACACAGCATTTATGTATGGTTTGTCCCACGCGGTGATGTATTATATTAACGACACAATCACTCCACAACAGTCTGTCGCTATATCTACACACCAAAATCGTAAATTCATTTACGTCCAACACCCCTGTCACATGTATTGTCCACTCTTTGAATAATTCCTACTTCCTGTAGTGTTATGCGACTTCATAAATATTCTTAAACAAACAGATGTATTGGACATACGACATGGTAAACCATATACAACCTATGTTGACATAGTCATTCACTTACATTTTTACCTTGTATTGTCTAGGTGAGAAAGAATCTATCATCATTAAGATGAACTGATAAACCCTTTATTTTGATGATTTAGTTTATTTTCATTTTTTTAGAGGAGATGCTAACAAAAATAAACATTTTTACAACATAAACAAAAAATTCCGCAAATATATCGCAAAAATTAATTGATTTAAATAAGTCGTCACATCATTATTGTCATTGGGTCGTCGTCGTCATCATCATTTTAACCCTACCTGCTTGCGCTCATACCAGTTCTATGTAGAACTTGAATTATTCTATATAAATAACATGTAGTTATATTCTGCAGGTGCATAATAATACTTAATTAACATACTACAGATGAGCCGTTTACTCCTACCTCAATCCTATTAATGTGTTAATTCAAAGTACGTAAACAATTACTTCAGTATCTGAATCATTTCCATCTTCTTAAAACACATAGACATCTTGAAAAACCTATTACAATGCGTAAGACATCAACCTAATCAACTTAAGTGTACTCGCTATTTCACAGTATCCATCAAAACTTAATGTGGATACTTTTATTACGAGCTTTTGGAAAACAATCCATAAATCACTATACACAAGTAAAATTACATAGAAAATCCATAACAAAAGAATAGCATTTGAGAAGTAACATTTCATACATTTTCACCATAAACGTGGAAAACGTTAATAGGCCATGCACAACAAAGATATATTTAACAAAAACATGGACGTAAGTTTTTGAGTTTCTGCATTTCGAGTTTTCGTAAAACACACCAGTGTATTACATTCACAACGAAGTAATGTATGGGCTTTGATGTAAAATATTTAGGAAAAAGTTGAAATGCATGTAAACTACACACACACTACAGTAGCGAACACACATAGCCAAAGTTCGATATATTTGTATATCTTTATGTTGAGATAAATTTCAGCATACACTGGCAAACGTGTCGCAATACGTCTAATTAGTATAATGAGGCGTGTAGGTGTCATCTGCCTGTCCACAATAGCTCGCCTCCGAGGCGTGCCCTCTAGATCTGTCCATATACTCCCTTATCTAAAGGCGATCCGTACAGAACGACGCCTATCGTACGTTTGGGCACCGAGTCACATCACCGATAAACGGCGTTTATAGATATTTATAAAACATAGTTATTTCAATAAGATAAGAGTTCGCTTATTTTTATTTTGTATACCGTTGGCCTTTGCTTGTTTTTAGCAATAACAGGAAGTTATTGAATTATGCCGAGTAAGGAGCATCGATTAAAATGCCCAAGATACTGAGAAATTGTAAAAGTTCAAGCTGAGGAGGAAGTAGAGCATGATATACTGTTTTTCTCTCCCCAAAATATTTAAACCATACGAAACGTTAAACTTTTATTGCGGTAATTGCATTGTCGATAAATTTATTTACTGTTACGATGCTTTCTACTAATAGTATTCAAT
>JAUMHH010040457.1:0-10021 GCA_032359455.1 Chlamys rubida
TTAACATCTCGGATTCTGTTATACAGTGTGTAGATTCTGTAAATCTCCGGGTGTCAATATTGACCACAACCTCAATTTTGATACCCACATCTCTAACATATGTAGAATAGCTGCTAAACAACTAGCTGTTCTCAAAAGAATTGGTATTTTTTTTTATCTAAACAAAGCAGAGTAGCCACATTCCAATGTTTTATTCTGAAAAAAAATTAATTATTGCCCTCTGGCCTGGCACTTCTGCAGTAAAAGCAGTACATCAAAAATGGAAAAAATACCGGAACGAGCCTTACGTTTTGTGGTAGATGACCACACTACCCCTTTTTATAATAATTTGGTGAACTGTAAGTTGGATTATTTATATGTAAGGCGTATTGAGTTGATGACCAAAGAGGTTTTAAGATTGTAAATATTTTATCACCTGCATATATTCAAGATCTTATCATGCTTAAAATGTTTCTTATAATCTCAGGAAAAAAACCACAGTCGAGATTTCAAAAGTGAACACCACTAGGTTTGGCTTGAAGTCCTTCCGCTTTGAGGCAGCCAGGGTGTGGAACAGTCTGCCTAATGATCTCACGACAGCTCGTTATTTTCCGGTTTTCCCCAGACTGCTCGGCACCCTGGGCGACTCACTCTGCAACTGCTCCTTGTGTTCACGCTAGTTTGTCACTGCTCGTTTTATATATTTAATAATTTTCTTTCATATTTCTCATACTACATGTTGTTTTAGAATTTTGCTATGGTACTTGTTGTGTAGCGTGCTTGAGGTGCTTTGCATGTCATATGCTTTGCTGGCATTACTTGCCTATTATATTACCTTTTAGTGCCGTTTCTTGTTGTGTAGTTTGCTGGTAATGCTTTGAAGTCATGTGGTTTGCTTGCTGTGCTCTGTCGTTATGTAACTTGCGGGTAGTGCTATTTGTTAATGTTTTGGCTAGCTGTTAGTATTTGGTTTGTTATATAATTTGCTTGTAGTGCTTAACTTGATATATAAAGTGTTTGTTATGTAATTCGTTTTGTTGTGCTTGTAATGCTTGTTGTATAATTACTCGAAATACCTAGTCTTAATGTCATCCTATGTTTTAATTATTCCTCTTAACCTAATTTTTACTATTCCTTTATCATGCTCCATACACTCTGTATGTATTTTTGATTGTACTTTATTAGTGCTTATTCTGTGAATTTTTACACGTTGCTATATTAGCATATATATAGAGCCATGTGCTTTTAGACACCCAACAGATTTGCATGAAATTTTGTGCTTGCTCTTATCTATGTACTTTTAATTAATATGTTAATCAAATTCTCTCATACTTAGCAATAGCAGTTTTTATATATGTTTTGTTACCTTGCTGTGATATTTTTTCTTATGTTTTGTCGTAAAAATAGCTTTTCAGAGCTAGTGTTTCTGTTTTCATAATATATACGACTATAAATAAAATAACTTGTATCTTGTATCTTGGAGGATGTACCTGTAATCCAGGTAACTACATATCGGGTTACTACCAGACAGGTTTATAATCGTTCTGCATCATTGATAAAACATACACACATCATGTTCTAAACCCTATACTCACTCTTAAGTGTTTTTTTGTCTAATATCAACTCCTTCTTCATATCTTCCAGTATTTCCTGTAACTCACTGGCTGTCGGCAGGGTTTTGTTGTGTACATTACAATAGCAGTCACAAGCACCTTCTGTATCTAGTCATCAACATAAATTCATAAAAAAGGTTTATGAAATGATTGCAATTCAGTCAACTATATACACAATTTGTTGTTCCTTGTTTTCTTTGTTTAAATGCTGGTAAGATGATTAAGTTAATATGTATTTAAGATAATGGATACGTTTATGGCATTTTGAAATGTTTTACTTTTGTAAAATTAATGTAAATATAGAAATGATATTTTGCAAGTGCGTTGGTTGAGTAGAAGAGACCTCGTGAAAGCTAACAAAAGGTGAATTATCACCAGATAAATCCAAAATGTATCACTTGATCATTCAAAACAACTAACCTTTGTGGATCGGGGTTTCTGCCGTATCTGTAACACGATGATAGTTAGATATGATATATAATAAGTAGGATGAAATCGTATTGGTCCTTTTGTAAAAGTATTTTTTTTATACTATTGATACTACATGAAGGAATCAACTCATTGGTTATCTTTAACACCAATGGAATATGTTTAATTTATAATAGCGTAAAACAGCGTAAATTTGTGAAAGCACTTTATTAAATGTAAAATAATCCCTGGGGGGAGGACAAATATTGAAGTTATTATTGAATTTTTTTTTTAAGAAAAAAATGAAATATATATAGTATTCAAAAGAACAGGCTTAACGTGTATTTGTTTACAATATTTTGCTATTATATTTTGTTTGTTAATAAACTATGTTGTAAAAAATATCACTGAAAAAAGTGTTCCATTTATAGTAACATTGACCCTTGACATATGATATATACTGACGTCACATGTTGAAGGCAACGTAATACATCAGTTTTTTATAATTGACGATATGTTTCACTTGATTTATGTTACTGTTAGACCTTCAAGTTCGGATATCATAGTCATTTAAAAATATACTGTTTCCCTTTTAATAAATATTACTGTATTAGTGATATACTAATATAGAAATATACATCCGGCAAGTCTGATTTTGTTAAGCTTTCTTAGATGAAGTACTCTAAATTTCCGGAAGTAATAAATATATTCGTTGGGTTGAACCAGTATGAAAATATACTCACAGTTATAGTGATTCCAGTTTGTAGCTAAGGAGTTCTGGGAATACATCACCACAACAGATAGATAGGGATACGGGTATGTGTCTGGAGGTTTTTCCCACTCACATATACGATATTTACTGGCTTCAATGATCACCAACCACCCAATATCACCAGGACACTGTGCGTATCGTTTGTTTATGAAGAAAAGTCGGTTAGCAGATCTAAAAATAGAAAGAAATTCCGACCTATCAGTTTGTTTAAATTATTAAATATTCCTACTTCATAAAAAATATAACGTGTTTACTCAAATAGTATTTCATTTCGCGAATAAAAATATTCTCCAAAATAAGCCTTTTGAGATAAAAGTGAACAAAACATATCAATTTAAAAAATGAAAAGGTCCACACTTCTTTAACGCGATTTAAAAACGAAGGGTTAAAAAATTCTTTTTTGTTTTCATGAGCACATTGTCGGGATGCCTTAGTCTTGAGAGCTCTATTGGAAGTACAATTTACAGTATTAGTTACATGTCAAATGGTCTGAGTACAATCAGGTTTTATAAAAGATCATCACTCTCTCATCCTATAACCAAAATAACACAGTAATACTGTATAGTTGTTAAAATAGGCGGGGCTGAAATTTCGCGGTTGTCCCGATCATGAGTTTCGCGCAATATTGCCAGGTAGATTGTAAAAAAATAGCCGTACATTTTTATTTTGGTGAATGGAAATTACTGTATTTTACAAGAATTTTATCAAAATAACGTAAAATGCTATATCAAATTGGTGGTGTATCTCCGTATTTGGCAGTTAAATGGTAAGCAGGTATTTTCTTATATCTGTATATTCATGGTATTAGTATTCGCTAGATGTTTAATTTCGCGCTTTCTTTTGGGACCGCGAATATAGCGAAATTAGATTCCTCGGGAAAGTTACCGACTATACAGTTCTTTGGTACATCTATACACACACAAACTTATAGACGGACATCAAGAAGTTAAAGATGTTTGCACGATGTCAAAGGTTCAAAGATAAACAAACATGAAGCGCATATCAACTAGATCAGCAGTAAGAAATACATTAATGTCACACACATTGCCTTGACTCACTAAGTTACGTCAATTAGAAATTATCTTGAAATTATATATTGATATCGACAATTATCTTACTTTATAAATAATTATAAAAAAAATGGAATAAGATGGTCAAGGCTTACATTGAACTTAATAAAGAATGAGATGTTTTCAGAAATAGAAAGGGGACTTTTGATAAAATGAAATTATTGCAATACATATGAAAGTATATTCTACAAAAAATAGTACAAAAATACGAGACTGGAAATGGCACTGAAATATGATATTCAAAATGAGGTCTCACACACTATGTATTTTCCATAATTGAAGAAAAAACATATTTAAACAAAAGTCTTGTTTAAACAAAAAAGTTTTATTTCCTTTTTGCATTTCCTTCAATTCAATTATGCAAAATTATTACATTATCAAATTTTTATACCAATTTGGTAAACTGACATTTTAAGAAGAAATGGAGACGAGGCAGCGTTTATAACTATATATTGTATACAATTTGCATGCATTATGAGAAAAGGCACAGATTGAAAAGCTGAAAGAGTATCAATATCTACAATCACGCCATGTTAACATTGATAGAACATGAACAACATAAAACAGATAATGAGAACTTGCCCTCTTATTTTGAATTTGTTAGCGGCTGTCGTTGAAGTAAGATCGGTATATGAAGAGTTGATTAGTCGGTCCACACTAAACCAAGAGGTGTCATCAGCTGACGTTGCATTAAACAGGAAAAACGCCTTTTCTTCATTATGGGAAATTATCACAACTTTCACCTAAAAAGAAAAACAATACGAAGAATGTTTCATAAGAATTGGTTAAATATTTATGATTTCTTTTGCAATTTTATAGGAGAAGAAGTTCCCGTGTGGTGTTCACATAATATAACGAGACAAATGCTCATATCAAGTCTGAAAACACATTTTAAGTTCATATTATTTAGTTTGATTACTGATTTCTTAAATTTATTTATTTTGATTAAAATTTTGTTTTGTTTTTGTTAAAAGGTATAACAATTAACCAATATATGTTATCAAAGTTTTACTTTCTACGAAAACAATGTATATATTAAACGTGTCGCAACGTTTCAAGACCGGCTGGTCCTTTTGTCAAGCTATGACTTGATAGCTTGACAAAGGGACTAGTCGCTCTTGAAACGCTGAGACACGTTTAATACGTACATTGTTTGTATAGAAAGTAAAACTTTGATATCACATATTTTCAAACTGATGAATAGTATTGAAGATATCAAAATGGTTTGTATTCTAAAATAATAATTTATCATATATACATCAATAGCATTCCGTAATTTGACAATAGCTTGTAGTAACGGCACATTAGCGAAGATAATGACAGCTTCCATACTGATTTTAATTATACCGTTTTGAACCCATCTGTTGAATAAGAAAATCGTGAAGCCGGTAACACCTCTGTATGGTTCTCATGAAGGTTAACCATTTATCTTTTTAGCGCATGCGTTGATATTGGCACACTTTCATTAACTGCAATTGAATGAATTATGTTTTCCCACTCCGTAAAAAGAGCCCCTTGTACTCTATTTATTTCTATTTAACTGTCGTGCGTTTCCACCGTTTAAGCAGTGCAGCTGGCTACTTCCCTGAACGCACGTGCAATGTAATCGACAGATTTTTCCTTGAACAATTAATATACGTTTCAAGCTTTCCTAATTCTTTTATTCTATTTAAGCATGTTTTATAAATAGCGAGTTTATTAATTACAGATGGCAACATACGATATAACGTTTTGACATTTTCGTGAAGGTTTGATTTGCTGACTGAATTTTAAACATGCTTTTGTTGTTTGTACTAGACCCATTTTAAACGACGAGAAACAATGGCTATACAAACAAATACATTTTTAGAAAGGAGAACAAATACAAACCGCGTTCATTTTGTTTTATATATCGTGGGAATAAAATGATGGTATACGTTTATGCCCTCATTGACATTATTAGAGAGAATTTCTTAACACAGAGCAAACTTCTGCCATGGGAATATCTGAATATGAAGACGTGAAACACTTAGTCAAATCAAAGCACTTTTATTTGACGCTAGAAAAAGAAAAACGAAATATTAATAATAATGAAGAGATTTAAATTTGTAGTGGTGGATCATTATTTAAATTGCAAATCATTCCCTCCACTAGGAATAGGGAATAATGACACTACACGTAGCATTGGACCAGTAGCAAGATAAATAGGCACCTGATACACGAAAGCGTAAACTGATCACATTATTTAAGCTTTTTAATACGACATTCTCGAACTGAATAAATTCATCTGTGAGCCCCTTATCTGGAGTCGCCATCACGGTAACGTAATCATGCCAAGTCACTGGAAGACAAGACATTTAGCCTACTGCATAATAAACAAATTGGATACATAGAAAAGGCTGTAGGTTTCACGCACGGTTAAACCTCCACGTATAACGATTTTAATTAATTTATGCATCAAATTAAATTCTTTTACAAAATAAGTAAAATGATCTGACATGGTTTAGAGCCGATGTAACAAATGGCTTTTGATAATGTTTTCGTGTAAAAACATTGACGGCGACTCACAGCTGAACATCGAAAGTGATTATAGCTGACGCATTTGAAGTGCTATTTGCCAGTCGAACCGTCGCCGACACTAGTTATGCGTGTTAAAGACCGGCCGAGTAGACACTCTGTGTCTTAATGGTCTTGTTATTACACCGTAAACAAGGATATAAACCCCTGAAGGTTTGTTGAACTGACCTGCTGTATCCCAATACCAGATGATCTTAATACACTACTTATGTGAATACCACTGCAAAATGGCAGATTTCGTGTGCGTCCTTTGCTGATGTAAAAAAGGAGAGGCACATTTTTTCCCCAACTACATTGCTATCCGACCATGGTGCATCTCTTTGATCCGTCGCCATATGTCCTCCATATTAGTTCGGTGCAGAACAACAAATAAACAAACAACATGCAAAATCAGCAATATAAATAAACCTGCAAACAAGTCAACTAGCAACACACTACCAACCAGCAGCACACTACCAACCAGCAACACACTACCAACCAGCAACACACTACCAACCAGCAGCACACTACAAACCAGCAACACACTACCAACCAGCAACACACTACCAACCAGCAACACACTACCAACCAGCAACACACTACCAACCAGCAACACACTACCAACTAGCAACACACTACCAACCAGCAACACACTACCAACCAGCAACGTAACAGAGTTTTACCTTCCGAATCGTGTAAAAACTTTTGCTTGTATTTGAGAGTCACACAAGAAAGCTTCGTCTGTTTCTATTCGTTAAGTGGCCCATCGACATCTATGGTAATTAAGGGCCGAAATGATTTTGTTACATTAGACGACCACTTGGCAAAACAAATAAAAGCATCAGATAAGAAAAACCCTCCAATACCTTAACACTATTACCAAAATAGGTGTAGGACATTTAAACATGATGGGGATAAAATATCAAATTTGTGTTAAAATGCACTACATACGTGCAATGCAAAGAGGTGAAAGGCCTCACTAGAATAGACCAATGTCTGTACGAAGTTTAAAAATGCCTCGGAGGCTACTGACGTGTGATACAAACTGCCCACCTGGGTTGAATGTGGGTTGATCTCCATAAGTACGGACCCGATAGAGGACAACCTTTTCTCTGCGATTACGCTTTAAAATGTTTGTTGTTGGTCTCGTTGGACCATTGTTGCAGCCCCGCATTTTGAGAGAAAGATTGAATAACAGGCTTAAATTCTATGTATATAGCAGTTTTATATATATTATAAGAGTCACGAATTTAACTGATCTACCAGCATTTTCACTACCTTTAGTCATGACGCGGCTCAACATCCAAAGGAAAGTTGTTTTGCATTTCTTTGAGATTCTAGACATTCGAGAAATGAAGTGTTTTGTAAGAGTGTTCCAAATTTTGCATGACAGATAGTCTAACAGGAATGCGTGGATTGATAACAATTTGCGGTTACAAGATGATGATGATGGTTTAATACCTAGTGGATCACATCTTTGTTGTAATATGCAATAAATCATGGAACATTAGGAATACAGAACGAAGATATACCACAACAACTACTAATTATACCGTCACAACGTATGATCTGCGCCTTGGAATGAAATGAATAGAAAGTAACGTTCTGATTGGTCAATACACAAAGTCATATTTTCACACTGGAAATATCACGTTCGGCATCTGTCACAGTGTGGAGGGTGTCAGTTTTATGAAGTTGACATGTCTCGATATCTCACTGGCAAAAAATGGGTATATCAAGGTTTAGAAAAAGCTGTAAAATAAACGTGTCGCGTGGAAAGATCAGACGTTTCCCGTTAAACACAAACACGTTATTTTAGCAAGCACAAGGTTGATGGAAACACAGCCATATGACATGGCCATGAAAAAGACTTCAAATCCACATTAAGTCAGAACATGTGTTGTCCCACGTACAGTTTTACATGCTACTTTAAGATTAAAGCACGTCATTACGCTGTTCTGAGTCTGAAGTCTCAGGGCTGTAAAGGATAACAAAAATGTATACTGTTTGTCTGTTACAGCTAGTATGCTAGCAAGCAATTATTGCATAAGAAAACAAACATACGCCAAGGCCATGGGACTGACGATTGAAGGACAGCCAATATTTAATTATTACCGTTTGACATTGAATTGAATGCAGTTGTGCATATAACAAAACTGTAAACTTATATATACATTTTTTCAATGTTTTATGGAAACTTATCAAATATTTTTTAAAAGATGCAACATATTTAGTTTCTTCCTCACTAAGATGTCGCTCTCTGTAAATGATGAGTAAATTGCCGTTAGATGTAGGTTGATTTACAGTCTGTTTGTACTCGCCAAGGCACTATATTGATATAAATAATTCGTTCTTTGATGTATACAGAGATTTGCACAATATAAATATGAAAAGAAGAAGCAGAATACCTTTTTATTGATAGGTCCGCTGTATTCTAAAAAAAAAACAATTAAAAAAATAAAAGGCTCCAAACTAAGGGGAAATTGTGTGCAGTCGTTTTTAGCATTTATCTATGTTTATTTCAAAAGTGACCGTTTTATTTCAATGAAATACACATGTACATCAGATGTTTTTTCTACCACGAATTGTCATTCTGAGCGAATCGTTAATCTTGACCAGGTCCTGGCATCGTAGTGAGCTTACCTGTATTGCCACCCCTGTAAACCTTTTACGTATTCAAACTTCGTTAACACATCTCAAACTGTGACTGCCGACGTTCATTGTAATTGTTGCGACGCAGTCATATTCATTTGTTAAGAAAATATTTTAACTCAAAGCAAAAAAAGGGGGCTGAGGTGACACACAAGAGTAAAGCTGACGTGAATTAATATAGTTGCAAAGTAGTTATAATTCATGTCGTGTCGTCAATGGTGACACTATCAGTCTGACATACAGGGGTACAGAAGGACATATTGTACTGTTTGGCCTGGCAGTCGTAACGCAGCAAACTGCTGACATCAGCAGTGTCTATATCAGTCTGACCCGGCCTACTTATCTGTCACTTGTCAATTTCACAGTTAACCGTTGTTGTGTATGATAAACACATAGTGGGGGTAGATCTTCCGAGGTGTGTGCTAGACTAGTGTTTTATGTGTATATGAGTGTGTATAGCGTGTGGAAATGGGCATGTTTAGTTTATAGGTATAGTAGAATTAGATTGAATGGTAATAATTTGAGTAAATGCGTATTGTGTGTGTACAGTAAGTGTGTATAGTATTTGTAAGTGTGTATAGTATTTGTGAAAGTATCTAGTTTATCAGTTTGTGAAAACGTACATTGAATATGTAAATGAATGTTTACTTTATGTGTAAATGTGTAGTTTAGTAGTATTTGTAAATTTGTATAGCATGTGTGCATAGCATTTATAAAAGTATTTGTAAATGTTTAAAGTCTTTGTAAAATGTGTATAGTTTGTGTAAATGTGTATAGTATTTATAAATGTGTATAGTATTTATAAATGTGTATAGCGTTTATAAATGTGTAGTGTATATTATTTGTAAACGTGTATAGTTTGTGTAAAAGTGTATAGTTTGTGTAAAAGTGTATAGTTTGTGTAAATGTGTATAATTTGTGTAAATGTGTGTAGCAATTGTAAATGTGTATAGTATTTCTAAATGTGTATAGTTTGTGTTAAGGTGTATAGT
>JAUMHH010040468.1:0-10021 GCA_032359455.1 Chlamys rubida
CCCCCCCCCCCCCCCCCCCACAAAGGGAGAGTCATTTCAATGCAATGTAGTCATATAAACATGTGTATACAACATTATTGACAATTCAGTTAAAGTTACAACACAACTCCACTCAAATATCTTTCATACCGGCACAGACTTTATTTATTAAATGATAAAAAATGACAGATATATATGAAATAGGACGAGGAAAAGTGATAAAGATAGTGCCGTCGATGAGGCTCGAACCCACGACCCTTGGCTCTCTAGCCCGATGCTCTACCGCTAATCTAAAGAGAAATTCCCTATAGCTGACGCTTGTAAGGCAACCTAATCAATGCACATCTTTTACATATACACTGTATTGTTATAGAAAGGAAAAGTGAAGGAAAAGAATTCCATTAATATTATTTAATAAATGTCATATTAAAAAATGAAGAAAAAAATCAAGAAGGATGGGAAAAACCGAAAGTAAAAAAATATAGACACCCTTAATTATATATAGCAAGAGAAAGAAGAAAAGTAAAAGAGAAATACAGGAGATAGAGAGAGAGATAAAAAGAAAGAAAAAGAGCGTTTAGCAGAATAAAAAGAGCAGTATATCATGGAGGATAATTTATTTAAAAATCAAGGACTTAATGTTGAGGTTAATACTGAGTACAACTTTAAAATATCAACGAACGAGCTGGTTTCGGGCAATTTTAACCACTTTCATCTATTTTTTTTCTCGCCATTCATAAAAAAAATCTGAGACTGGGATTTATACCTTAACCATATGTCGTACAGTTTTTATCACATTAACTTATGCTATCACTGATGATGTACTGTGTATATGAAATTTAATCAAACTAGCATTTCATTATCTATTCGATTATAACTACTTGAGCTAATTTGATATAGACCTACCAAATATCAAAGTTTACTTAATAAGTGAGAAAGAAAATTTCGATTATCGATTTATTATTATTTAATCTCCTTTTATTTGTCATAGTCCTACTTGTTTCAATGGATTATGACATGTTTACTCCCGATTAAAACACCAAGAATCCCCCTCCCCTGTCACTTTGTCTATACCATAAGATATGGATTAATTTCTCCTTTCCGTACCTCATTATTACATACGCACATTCCTGTGACGTCATCAGTTCTTGAACACGAGATTGACGACAAGTATTGGTCATAAACACAGACGATTTTTGCTCAGAGTGCAGTTTCACATCTCGATGTCGCCTTTCTTAACAGCCAATATTCGAGTTTTTTCGTCAAATAGCAGTCTGTGAAAGTGAATATGACAGATTACGGAGAAAATACGACCAAAAGGCGTCGAATCAGGTTAAGCATGGATCCCAAAGAACGTTTTCCGGAGAAGTTGTATGACGTTGCAAGCGATGGGCACCTCATTCACTGGAGTGGAACTGGAAATGAAATATGCGTCAACGAGGAGGAATATGAACGAAAGGTAATGACATTGTACCCTGGGTTTGTACAAATTTCGTTATTTCCTAATTTGAGACGCCTCTTCCGACAATACGGTTTTGACTGGAGAATCAAAGAGACGAATGGTGTTGAAATATTTCAGTTTGCCCATCCATCATTTGTATATGGTCACAGGCATCTATTGACAGATATTCAGACCAGACGAAAGTCATATGTAGGTAAAATCAAATTTTTCTCCGACATCCAAGATGAAATGACACTCGATGAAGACGACACTCCTGGGAATACGCAATACAAGACCAGGTCGAAGTATAAAAAAAGGATGCAACAGTCGACGAATTCGTCAACCTGTGCAGATTTGAGTTTCACAGATAAAGGTGAAAATCATAATTTGAATTTAGATGAAAGTCTACTGGACCAAGATAGCGATATGACAACTGTTGATAGACCAGATCCGAAGGAAGTGACACTGACAGATTCTAAAACACCTTTGTCTACCCCTTCCAAACACAGTTCTTTGTCAAAACAGATCATGTCTTTATTTATTAAGAACGAATTCACATTTGATGACTTCTGTGCCTGGATCAAATTAAACCAGACAAACCTGGACGGCCATATTGACTCAAATGTCAACTGTAACCAAGGAAGCTTTGAGGAATCTGAATCGCCATCACGTTTATCCCCGTGTCATCAATGCGCTTGTTGTCTATTCTACAACACGAGATACGAGGTTTTGGACAAACCGTGTGTGGTTGTAGTTCTGGATAGTGATGAGGATGACAGTGAATAGAGAAAAGTATGTCTCCAAAAAATATCGACAGACGTTTACCAGATGACTAGTTTTATTTAATATATTTGATAATAGGAGTTAAGAAGGGTTTTTTTCTTCAAGAATGATAGGCACAGCGAAATGCTTTACACATTTTTAAATCTAATTTATTGTTAATTTATTTGTTGACGGGATTATTTACATGTTTACAGGGTTATAGTGTCTATAAGGGAAATCCACAGAAAGGGAAATGATGCTCCCATACTTCAAGTTAATTTATAATTTTATTATATTCAATACAAGGTAATATTGTTAATACGTTTACATTGAGTTTTTTCTGTGATATTAAGTTGTTTCTTGCTGTACATTAAAGTCATGATATTACCTCACTGTGTTATAAGGTAACTTGTTACTTACGTTGTAAACTGAATGCGATGTACATAGAGGGTCCGGTCCAGTTATCGTAGTGTACATGTATATCGTTTACCGTAAACGACATTAATTTTGTGGGCTTGATTAATTCAATAGTCCTTTCGGAAATCATAAGTCTCGGACTAGCAGAACATTGTAACTTTCTAACCCTGATTAGCGTGAAATATTATGATATTTGTATGTCCCAATAATCAATACATCAATGTTACTGGTTCATTTTGATAACGATAACTGGTACATCACGTTAATTGGTACATCACGTTAACTGGTACATCGCGTTAATTGGTACATCACGTTAACTGGTACATCACGTTAATTGGTACATCACGTTATTTGGTACATCACGTTAACTGGTACATCACGTTAATTGGTACGTCACGTTAAACTGGTACATCACGTTAATTGGTACATCACGTTAATTGGTACATCACATTAATTGGTACATCGCGAAAACTAGTAAATCACGATAACTGGCATATTATCATAACTGGTACATGACGATAACTGGTATATGACGATAACTGATACATCACGTTAGTTGGTACACTGTGGTACCTCACGATAACTGGAACATCACGTTAGTTGGTACCTCACGATAACTGGTACATCACGTTAGTTGGTACCTCACGATAACTGGTACATCACGATAACTGGTATACTGACGATAACTGGTACATCACGTTAGTTGGTACATCATGATAACTGGTACATCACGATAACTGGTATACATATCAGTTAAGTGGTGTATATACATTTTGTAACTTTCTAACCCTGATTACCGTGAAATAAGATATTTGTATATCACAATAATTAATACATCGTTAATTAATATATTGTTACTGGTTCATTATGATAACGATTACTGATGCGGAACGTCCAGTATTATTAATTCTTAAGTACCACAGTGACAACAGACAACTGTTAATAAAATATTCATCGTAAATAAATAACTTAGATATGAATTAACAGAAGTAATAAGGAAAAAAAATCTGACGGTTCAATATTATAAAGTATTTGTAAAATAATGCAGTGCAGTGTTTTTGCACGGCATAAAAGTTGGGGGTAAAATCAGGCGTCACTCACAAATTCTACCCCCTTTATATGTCAAGCCTATACTATTTTGAAGGTCAAAAGCCATTTTAGGAGATCATATACCCCCATACCCTATATGGGGGTAAACTGAAATGCTGGGGATTCACGATTTTCAAAAAAAAGAATCGCCATTCGATCAAATTGAAATCAACAAAATTGCTGGACCCATAATATGACTGATATATGTCTGATATGCCTAAATGAAATATTTGTTATTGTTTTCTTCAGAAGAAAATTTCATTAACTAGTCAACCGATAAAAAAAATAATTAAAAAAAAACTTGTGCAAGTTTCAATTTCTCAATATGAAAAAAAAGTCTGGAAAGAAGATACATGATAAGTCTCAGTCAGGTAGTATATCCTAGAGACAAATTAAATATAAAAAAAACTGAACTGTAAAGGTTTGAGCAAGTCTTTTTAAAATACTTTTTACTGAAGTATCATAAACCAGTGCATATACTATTCCACCACACTACATTGACAAATTGTGATACATCTATCGGTGAAATTTCTCGTCAAAGTGTAAGGCCTGGACAAGCATAGCCTTATTTGACTTTGACCTCTTGCTGTCACTTTGACCTTGGGGTACGGACCTAAGATGACGTCTCATATACACCAATCTAACTAAAAGTTAAACTGTTCAGCTTCTGAGTTTTATCATATTTTATTGTACAAAGATACAAATGGATTGGACAACAAGTTATACCAACTTAATAAAGTCCTCTCCTCAATACATATGGTAAAAATAATGTATATATGTAATTCGGGGAAAGGGAGGGGGATTATGTGGAGAAGGAAGGGTGTGTGTATGTAGGGGGCGGGGGTATTACCTAGAAAAGAAATCGTGTAAACTGTGAAAAGGATCCGCATTCGAATTAATTATAAATTATACAAATTTAATGACATGCAGCCTGGTAGAGTAATTTCAAAATGAACAGAATCAACGTAACAAAGAAATCGGACAAAATAATGGAATGCAATTTCATAAACACATAAAACAACGTACAGACATAAATAAAAATAATGAAAATAATAACAGTTATCAAAACCTATGGCTGGATTTGATGTTATGATGCACATGTCTTAAACTGCTTGCATTGATTTCTACCGAAAGTTAAGTAACCATAACCAAAACAAAAGTAGTTCTAAATTAAAATCAACATGCAAGGCATTCAAATTTTGGAGCAGGATGCGTCTTTTGTTGTTAAAATGTAAGCGCTCACAAAAATAAGTAAAAAGCATTTTCACAGGGATGGCCACAATAACAAACTGGACTATCAACAAGATTTACTCTATAAAGATCATATTTAAGTGGACTACACTGACTGATGTCTAAGTTTAGTGTGCAAAAAGGTTCAATTTACGTTCACCGAAACCTAGGTAGATTGGTGGTTCAACATTTGAAATTAAGGAGTTTTTGAAAGAATGTAACGAAGTCAATGATCGTACTGAAAGGTCCAATGAATTCCAACCGCGAAGAGTTAAAGGGATAAAAGATGAATTTGTTAGAGAAAGCCTGAAAGGAAGCATTTTATAATCATAATTGTTTTTAAGGGTGTAACGGTTATTTTCTGCAACGGAAGATGGCAATAGAAAATTTAAATAGTCCGGAGATAATTTGTTGTGCATTTTATACAAAAGTTGGAGTTTTCTGCGTTTTCTTCTACTCGAAAGAGTTTAGACTATTACCAAGGGAGATTGATAAGTTTTCCTTTAGACTATTACCAAGGGAGATTGAAAAATCGTCCATTAGACTATTACTAAGGGAGATTGACAAATTTTCCTTTAGACAATTAACACAGAAAATTGACGAGTTTTTTCCTATAGACTATTACCAAAGAAGATTGACCAGTTTTCCTATAGACTATCACCCGGGGAGATTGACAAATTTTCCTAGAGAATATTACCAAGGAATATCGGCAAGTTTTTCTATAGACCATTACCAAAGAAGATTGATATGTTTTCCTTAAGACTGTAACCAAACACTATGCATGCATTATGGAGATGTTTCCAGTAGTCTGGCAGATTAGGGACCGTCCAATGTCAGGATGTCCGCTTGTAATGTCAGTACGTCAGGACAATTATATCCGATTTGTACATTTGCAGAACCGCTTCCAAACTGCAGCTATGACGGCGAGAAGCATTACTGGATTACGGTAACTGCGAGAACCCGCCAGCGTGCACGACACACTTGCCACGCCGTCCAGCTCTCCGCCCTGTCATGCAACGACGTCGACGTGTTGCTGCGTGTAGGAGACATCCCCATGAAGTAAGAATACACATTGTAAGCACTGTGATGGATTTCTGGACTCAGCAGAATGTTGATGTGTTGCCTTGGCCTGCACTTACTGTTAACAATGGACATACCCGATATTGACGCTGTAAATTGGCTCAGCATACATTTCGTGTTTTTTACCCTCGCTATGAAACGGATGTTCTTTTGACAATTTTGAATGCATTGATCTTAAATGAAATGTGTCTTTTGAGATTTCCACATTATATGTTGGTGATAGCTACCGAACTGTAATATGTAGTTTTTGATTATAAGACTTTGTGGTTCTTTTCACTTTTTTTTAATGCCGAAATCCAGGCCAGGACTGGAAGTAAGTATTCCATAAGCTACTCAGTTGTTCAGCCATACCTATACCACAGTACGCGCTCATGTTGCAGGTTATCGCTGGCACTGACACCGCTTATGAATGGTGAATCATATATGGCTCCGGAAACCGCTTAGAACTCCGGAGTACCTCGTTCCGCCCCAGTTTTCTTTTTGTGATGGTTCAAAATGGTCCTTTTTGGCATCTTCTCAGCCTCCGTTGTTGTCTTTTATACAGATCTGCAGTTCCGACCTTGGCCATAGGTGATGACGCTATATAATTCGGCAGTGTGTACTGACGCTATGGAGTCATTGGTTTGATGCGTTTGTTTCTATCCTGTAGTCAACAAAGAACAAACTCTACAACCAGATAAAGGCATGAAACAAACAGTGGCCAAGAGGTGGGAAACCGCAAAGCATCATGCACTTACCTTGGCGCTAGAAATACAAGAGAAGCCATGAACAGGGACTGAGAGTACGTGGTCATTCTTGACGAGCCAGAGAGGGAGAAGTGGAGCAGTCCAAATAAGTTCATGCTGTCTCCATTTCGGATTGTAAAAGACAGGTGGAAACTGGAAAGAGAAACATCCTTGCCACTACAGGTTCGGCAAAAATGATTTTATGAAATAGCTGATGTGGCGAACTCACTTATGTAAAACTTTTGTTTTCTTTTGAGATCAAAGGTATCCAAATCGATCTACTGTCCACATTGAATTCATCATTTCCATTTCTTTTATCTATTCCGTGTCTCTCTTGACACCGGTCGTTATATATATTTTTATACAAACCATGCTCCCAAACAACACTGTCATAATGCATAGTGCAGTGTCGTACAAGATGAGGACCATTCTTGTGGCAATGTTAACTCAGGACGCAATTAAGACATCGTTACCGCCAGATGTAGTCTCATGTTCTACTAGTCTGAAATACGTCATCTAGTTCTTGACTGAGCCTACCCTGGGACAACATTCATTGTAACGGTAAGAAACAAACTTAAGGAGCAATTGGAAACCTCAGGAAAAAAGAGTGTTTCCGGCTAAATTGCAAATATCATGATGGCGTGGTATATTGTTGGAAAGACCAGGAAGGTAGCAGTGAGAATTCAAACAGGGAACATAACATCTTGTTAGCTGTTGATCCATTAAATGCTTGAAAATGAACTGAGCATCGCTGTCGACTACATCCTTGATACTCCAGAGATTACGCTCACTTTCGCTCTCTGCATCCCTGGAATATGTCATAGCAAAATCGCATCGGACAAGAAGACTAGTTTTATCCTTCAGTGTACATCAAAAGAATCTGTCGGTCAAATTGCCTTGCTATGAAGTCGGGTGTCGCTTCTCTGTAATCTTCAAAGGACAGGTATCAGCCTAGCGACTGGTCTGGGTTTTTTCCTGAGCTAGCTGCATGTCTTCTATTAACCATTGACATATTCTAGGGATGCAGAGAGCGAAGGTGAGTGTGTGTAATCAAATCATTGACAAGAGCGATCAATTGGTAATACCATCATATAAAATAATCTAAAACAGGGTCTAGCTAGTTAATGTGTACTAAAGTCATTGACAAGAGCGATCAATTGGCAACAGTGTCCAGCAAGTCAAAGTGTGTACTCAAGTTATCAACAAGAGCGATTAATTGTTAATACCATCATATAAAATTATCTAGAACAGAGTCCAGCTAGTCAATGTATGAGCAGTTTAATGGTCGATAAGTGAACATTTCAAAACGAGATATTTTAGAAACATCCCGAAAGTTTACATTTCTTTTAGTGTTCTTGTCTTAAGATGAACATAAGGTCACCCACTAATGTAAATTTGGTAATCATTTTCTAATATTCTTGGATAATATTTTATATTATATTTTTATACTTATCCTGTTAAAGATCTGTAAGGGAAATATCCAATTTAACCAAGAATTGGAAATAATATCTGATACTATTTCCAATCTAATAAAATGTTCGTGAATCTCATGAAGACATAATTTCATGATTTTAAAAATTCAATAAGAAATCAAATTAAAACTAACTTGAGATATGATCATTGGAAGACTGAACAGTTTTTGCTATTTTGTAAACTTTGCAAATGCAGGGTTCAATCCTTTTTTGTTACAACCAAACCTGACTTTCATTTTCAAAATCAATTAAATTCTAATTTTCCTTCTTATTAATAAATATAAATATGTACCCGGTAATCAAAGATATGAACTCACTGTTTAAAATACCCTGCTTTTTGAAAGAACACATGTATAGCGAGATCTTTTCTGATGAGTCAATACAAAATAAACTGAGATGTTGTGTTTTTATTGTGTGCTAATCTAAACCCCCAAAATGTCTGAAAATATTTACCATCTTTCATAAAAGATAAAAAAACACACTATCTGAATTCTGTGGCTCCTGTGGTCCATTCATATCTTAAGTTTAGGTAGAATAAAATGTTGATGGCTCAAATTTCAAACTGCCTGTTATTAAAACAAATAAAATCAAACGCAACTTACAATTTTACAGACTGCCTTTATTAACACAAATTCACCTCATAATTTTTTGTATCTACGTTAGAAATCTTGTATAAAAATATTGATTTTGAGCATCGAATTCCTGAATCATCATGATTCTTGATGTATCGCTCTTAAATAATTATTAAAAATGTATTCATACTTCCTGCTACAGGTACACAATCTAGTCATTCTCACAAAAAGTGATTTATGCAGCATGTGTATATTTACTTTTAATGGATCACAGTACATGTACATCAACTATGTCTGTAATGGGTCCCTCCAGTAATGATATAATCAATATATTGCACACAATACTTTACATACTAAAAGCCATGCACCAGGGCTGCAACTGTCACAAATTTGACGAGCTCCTGTATGGCCACCTTTATCAATATTTCATTATAATTAATTTTTGTAAAATTCAATAAACATTTTCAGAAATGGACTCGCAGAATATGGTCTGAACTGATATGAAATCTATTGAATTCTACATAAATTTCTAAATTCTATAGATTCGCCTGGTAATAAGAGATCAACCACATTACCGTATTAATCCAGAAATAAGCCCAGGTCTATTAGTAAGCTCATCCTTATTTATTGAATCTCAACAGAAATGCTATTTCCTTGTCCGGTGATAACCTCATCACCTAATTCAAGTCAAGTTGAGAGGTTATGTGTTGGCTCCTTCAGCTTATTGTAGGGTAAATATGGTAATACGGTAAGCATCCTATGAAGAGACTAACATTTCCTAACTCCACAAAGCAGTTTAGTACAGTGTATGATGATACTCTATTAAGAGATCACCTCTGTTTAGAGACCAAATTTGAGACTTTTTTCAAAATTAAAATTTTCCTGTAAATCTATCCACTTTCAGGTACTAGGAAAAGTACGGTGTTGTATTCGACCGATTTCAATTACTAGGTAAACAGATTTTGTTTGATTTCAATTTACTAAGAAAAACATAATATAAGGTTTGACATATTTAATGCATATTGTCATTGGAAAAGTGTGGTGTTCTGTTTAGTGTAGATTGTCCTGGGAAAAGTGTGGTGTTCTGTTTAGTGTAGATTGTCCTTGGAAAAGTGTGGTGTTCTGTTTAGTGTAGATTGTCATTGGAAAAGTGTGGTGTTCTGTTTAGTGTAGATTATCATTGGAAAAGTGTGGTGTTCTGTTTAGTGTAGATTGTCCTGGGAAAAGTGTGGTGTTCTGTTTAGTGTAGATTGT